>JAACYV020001795.1:0-14690 GCA_009936425.2 Chrysaora fuscescens
GAAACTCTCAGTTATATGACGGAATTCCTGCATTCAATCCTTTATCTTGTGCCATCTACCAACAATCTACTCGCTGCCTATCTGAAAATCACTATTCATTTTGCCTCGCATGTGGTCATATTTATTGAAATGTAAGCCTGCCTGTCTATCCTTACTTACCATTCTCGATTTGGCGAGAATATGCTGCTGACTCCTGCAGCAATGATTAGATTGATTTACTATTATCTTTTGTTATTTTGCTTGTGTAGGTTTTAACGTGTCTTGGTATACATTTATGGGAAAGACTTCATCGTCTGTGGCAAAAGCTTCGTGCAGAAGAGCAAACGTGGCAGATGCTTTTTTATCTTGGTGTTGAAGCTTTGCGAAAAAGTTTCGAGGTAAGTTAAAAAATAATCATCATAAGTATTGCTTTATAAGCCGCGATTATATGGCGCATCAGTGCCTTTTTTAAGACCCGCAAGAAATTTTATTACTTCTGTTTGGGCAATCGACGGAGTTAAAGATTGGCAGCAATTCTAAGCAAATTGTGCCTTCTCTAGGCCTTCTGAGTGGGGGCTAAGAGGGCAGTGGCCGAGGGGACCAGCACCATCAGGGGTCCGTAAAAACGTACGATTTTGTTTTTCTCTGAATTTAAACTAAGATCATTTCATGTGTTCAGAATATCTATATGTTCAGAATGTGAAATTTCAATTTTTGAATCAAATTTTGACTTTGCTAGAGAAACATTTCGTCTGCAGGAAGGTTGTGGATAATCTAGCCTTACCGAAATAAAACTTCATTCTTTTCAAGCCATACATCCTCTTAAAGGACAGAAATTATTCAATTTTATAGCAAAACTGTTCCCAATCCAAGAGAACATGTTTCTTTGACCGCTCATGGATGATCACAAAACTATCGATGACGCTTATACGATTCTTGTGATTTTATGGATTTTTATGTCAACAACGCGTTTATCTTACGTTTTGATCCTCTTGAACTTTTAATCTCCTTGCTCCCACAATACGTTTATTCACAAGGAACGCTTCTTAGTTGATGTTTTTCTCTTATCTCTCTGATAAAGATGGCGGTTGAAGATAAACAAGGAATATCTCGACTTGAACAAGTAGTTGAAGAAATAGCAGATGCTGAACGAGCTAAAGAGTTAAAAAAGGAACACAAGAGATTGAAGAAGAAGAAGAGAAAAGAAAATAAATGCAAATTTGCCAATGAAAATGAGAAAAAAGAAACTTTGTGTGAAAATGTAGTCGAGGAAAGCTGTAACGGCAAGGAAAATGAGAATGTAAATATTGAAACTGCAATCGACAAAAGTGAGGAAAAGGCTGAAGTAAAAAGTTGCAAGGAAGAGAAGCCAGCACACTTGAAGATTGAAAGTAAAACGAATGGCACGCATGGGAGCTCTGACGAAAGCAGCTGTGCCAGTGAGAACAGCCAAACCACTGATAATTGCGATTGCACAGAAGGTAATAGCAGCAACGAATCTAAGAGACCCAAAGAGTCTACCCAGCAAGATAACTGTGAATGTGGTGATGACAAGTTGAAGGATAAATTACACAAGAAAAATGGGTTTATCACACCTCCAGAGGAAAAGACAACGAAAGGATGCCAGGAAACTTCTAGAAAGCAAAAAGGTGGTCAGCCAAATGGATACATCAATCCACCGTTATGCAGTTCTTGTGGGCAAAAATTATCACCTCGTGGAAAATTTGAGCGTGGGATCTCAGACAGAAGCCGGGAATTTTCACAGTACGCAGAGAAATGTGCCAAGTGCTCGTCTTTGAATTCTGACGTCCCAAATAAACGTAATAGAAAGAAGTATGGCAGGCAAAAAGAGGTAAAATATCTTATCTTCATTTTTCAAACTAGTTTTGACAGCAGAGGGTTTTCCAGGTTGCTGTGATTCAAATTTGCTGACACCCGTTGCAAAAAGTAGAATCGTTGCACCGTCATAACATTTTCTCTTCATTTCGCAAAGTGAAATCATACCTAGAGATGTCTTATGTTTCAAGTAAAAAATCCAAAATATTTTTGACAGCAGGAGGAGGTGTAAAGTAAGGGCTGTTAATGAATATTTCTCCTCCAGCTGGCATTGCTTATGTTTGAGTGTGTGGTAGCCATTTTCGTGGCATATAAAAACCATATAAGACTTGCAATGAAAACCTCTCAAAAAACGACATAGGCAAATTTTGCATTACAATCACCAATTTGTTTGTTTACATTTTTGAATAACCAATGAACGTGCAGCACTTATGACCACGTGAAAAAACCAACGTAGCTGATGTCTGAATATAAACAATGTCATAGCTCGTTCAAATGCAAAATTTACCTATTTTGTGCGGTGCTACTGTGCCTATATTTGTTGAACTATGGTGGAAATAACTATGCAACTATTTTCGTTGCATGAACCACGAGCCTCGTCCTTACTCCAAGGCCTGTTTTAATTCACCTTGCCATTATATAAACTTATCCCATACTACATTAATTGTTTTCAGGTTCATGATAGCACGAGTTCGAGGCAGTGGAATGAGAGGAAGGCTCCTCCCAAACCGCCACTTTCGCACGACCAAGTTCGTCAAACTGATAGTGTTGATGATGCAGAAATGAAATTGTTAAAGTCAATGGGATGGAAATCATCTGAACGTGGCTTTTCAGAGGTACGTGAAGAATCTTTGAGCCGTTTTCGCTGATCAAATTATATTGCCACCTTTTCTCAGCCTTAATTTGTTTTGCCTATAATCGTTCTTATAGCGACGTATGACGTATCAACATCAATCTTGAGCTTCACTTCGGCATCCCGAGACGTTGCAGTGATTTATAAATTGCTGACATCCATTTCAAAACGTAGAATCATTGCACGGTCATAAGACGTTGCGGATGCAATCTGTTGCGAGTCTTAACAGACCTTCAACACACCGTCTACATTACAGCATGTGACACAAGTGTTGCAGATAAATTTGCAACCAGCCTGCTACACAGCGTCTACCTTGTAGCGTGTAATACAAGTTTTTGTGGGTATATTTGCAACCAGCCTACAGCACAGCGTCTACCTTGTAGCGTGTAATACAAGTGTTTTGGGTAAATTTGCATCTTGCCTATAACACAGCGTCTACCTTGTTGCGTGTAATACAAGTGTTGTAGGTAAATTTGCAGTCAGCCTATAACATAGCGTCTACATTGTAGCGTGTAATACAAGTGTTGCAGGTAAATTTGCAAACGGCCTGTAACACAGCGCCTACATTTCAGCTTGTGGTACAAGTGTTGTGGGTAAATTTGCATCTTGCCTGTAGCACGGCGTCTACACTGCAGCGTGTAATACAGGTGTTGTGGTTGAATTTGCAGCCAGCCTATAAAACAGCGTCTCCATTGCAGGCTGTGACAGTAGTGTGCCAGATAATTGTTAAGCATGCCATAATAGAGTAAGCAAGAAAATGCAGAGCTGCTGACGAAGGACTGCTCTTAACATTCTTCAA
Source organism: Chrysaora fuscescens (assembly GCA_009936425.2). NCBI lineage: Eukaryota > Metazoa > Cnidaria > Scyphozoa > Semaeostomeae > Pelagiidae > Chrysaora > Chrysaora fuscescens. The sequence continues at coordinate 3,468 of JAACYV020001795.1, forward strand.
GTCAGTTAGAAGATTTTCCTATTAAAATCTTCCTCACTTACACCCAACCCTTGACGCGTACTGTTTTCTTGAAATTCCTTCTTCTTTTGACAGTTATCTGGTCAGACGCAAACATCAGCTGACGAAGCATTTATAACAGAACAAGAAATTGAAGAATTTCAAGCAAAAAAGAAAGATCTGCAAAATCAACGTGAAGAATTACGCGAGAAACTTCGCCAGCAATTTCATACCATGTGCATAAAGCCTACTTGTCTGTGCAAGAAACCCGTGAATGGCATCAAAGTAAACAAGTAGACATGTGCTTTTAGCATTTTTAGCATTCTAGCAGGCTAAGCTAAAGAGAGTCATAATTTATCTGTGCTGTATTAGAGTTTATGATTATTTTTAGGTTTCTGTCTGTGCTACCTTTTGAAATGATCGCAATGGATTGTGCGCTGGGTAGCTAACCCAAGGGACGACTGCCGTATGATACCGTTGCTGGGGTGCATGACCTGCAATCTGTTGCCTCCCCCCGTTTCAATGTTGATGCATAGAAAAGGTCATTTTTCTGCAGAGTCATCGGGATTTTCAACTTGTGAAACTGATTTCAATATTGAAATGGGATGAAGAGGCCCAAGGTGACATAAACGGCATTTACAAAAATATTTCAAAAATGTTGAAACTGATTGTAGATGGATGCAGTGGGTGGGGGATACATTTGTGCAATTTGCGGGCGTCATTTGCATGGGGAAATCACATAGAATTGATCAATTTCTCTAAAAATCCATGGGGAATTCATAAAATTGCATTCCATAGTCAGTGAGATGAGATTTGTCGTTCAAAACAGAGGACAGAAGGTACGAGAAACACAACATTTCAGAAGACATCAGTTGGGAAATGTGGTCGGCACTAGATCCCCGAGGAGTTATGTACATGTCGTCATGTATTTTTGAAATCAAGATTGGCAGCATCTGGTGAGTTGAGGCTGCGCTATGCGGTGGAGACTTAGTGTCTTGAAAGCTGAGCTCCTTTGAAGAACTGCGGTCGCAGAATACAGAATGGACAGGGAAGGAGCTCCCTTTTATCATGTTTAGTTCTTTTTGAAGCTGAAATGAGATCGGGAAAAGTAGCCTTTTAGCGTGTCGTGCAACTGATGTAGATAAATGAAATAAAATAAATGAAAATAAAATAGATACAAAAATTGAGATTTTTCACAAAGTGTCGGTATTAAACTCTCTTTCAAGTAAAGTGTATTTTTAAAGAAACAGTCACAAACAATGCAAATAATACATGGAAGATTGCTTGAGGAATATTTTGTGAATGGATTCAAGTAAATGGCAGTTGACTCGACCAAAAGGTGTACAATTTTCATAGACAGAGAAAATTGCCTCATGAATGGGTTTACATCATGAATGATGCCATGCCTAATATTGTTACATATTGTCGTGAAGTAATATGGCTTTCGTCGTTAGGTTTACTCATCGTATTATTTTCTTTTATAATTGTTTTTGTACGGGGTTTCTTAAACATTTTTAGGCATAGTCATATGTTTGGTTACGTTATTATTTGTTTACTGTTGATTATTACTGTACATCAACATTTTTTGAAGTTCGATGTTTTCGTACTTATTGAGGGGCTGGCTGCCAATATTAGGGCGGTCTTCTCCAAGCAGCCTCTCTATCTATTTCACTCGATTCTCAATTTCAAAAATATATGACGTCATGTACAAAACTCCACGGGGATCTAGTGCTGACCAATGTGCTGACCGGAAATGGTCCTTGTTGGGCTGTGTTTGAGCTGGCCTCTAGTCCGATTTGCTGAAGAAGAACAAAACAAAACGAGGCTTGGCGCGTGGCTCAATATAATGATTTGTATTGTGCAAAAGAAGGTATTAATTTAGGCACATAATTTTCTGGGCAAAGTCTACTCGATGTGACCATACCTAGTGTTACCTTTTGCCTTTTTGCCTGGAATTTCAGAGACCTGGTGACTCTCCTCACTATTTATATAGAGATTAGTGGGCTAGGATGGCCCGTATCATCTCTTGGCCTTAGCAAAGGACTAAGGTAGCGTGCGAGTAGCAGCAACAAAATAGCTGATGGCGCCAGATTTATCTTCTTTTTAACAAGTACTGGTCGAGAAGAACCAAGAAATTTCTGTTTTAGTGCTAGAAGGGAAAGAAGAATGTGTATAGGTCTTTAAATGCTTTAGATGGACTGAGCCTAAATCAAAATGGCGCGTTTCCTGAGTACCAAGAGTAGGATTTTTCCAATTGTTTTCTTCTCCGTAGCGGTTTTTCAAATCTTATTGAGTGGAGGTATTACATATGGCTGGGCGACTATAGTTCCTGTTTTTAAAGCTGAAGGATTTTTCTACAATCTTTGTAAGGAGAAATCGTTGTCACCCGAACACAGTAGTGGAAATAATTTTTCACACAATGTAAACACTTCTTTAAATAAAAGAAACATTTCCGATAGTGGTATACCTGCTGACTCTAATGAAGCACAGGAATGTGCAGCTCAAAGAGAAAGACTTAACTTGATCTTCAATGTAGCCGCATTCACTGTAGCTGCTGGAGGTTTACCAATTGGGATAGTTCTTGATAAGTATGGACCAAGAGGGTCTATGATTTTAGGATGGTAAGTTGTCCATACTGATGCCACATGCTGCAGAGTACATTTGAATGCACATAAAAATGGGTGCACATTTGATTCTAGTTAACTCAGTGAAATCATAAACAAGGCTCTTGTACATTTGTTTGACAAATGATTCTCAGGTGCTAATTCCCAAAGTTCACCACGCTAATAAAGTTATGCTCTAAAATTCTAACCCTATCCATACCCAAAACCCTACCAAAAACCCTTTCCCTACCAAGAACCATAACACTCCAAAATGGCATTTACTGTGATGAAATTTGGACCAAAGCATGACCTCGCAACCGCGTCAGCGAGGCTCACACACGGGTGAACAGAGCCCTCTTGCAGCCTGTAGGAAATCCATTAAGCATTTTTGCTTGTGATGGCGATTGTCTGACCAGATGCGTCAGCCATTGACCCTGTCTGTTGATATCCGTTTCGGCCGAAAAGTACCACCTGTCACCCACCTGCCTGCTCTTTGTTGGACACAAACTCACCCTGTGGTACAAAATATAATTTTTGATTTTGAGCTTGACACACAATGTACTTCTGCTACCTGTTTTAATTTATACATTGTACATTTTAATAGAAAGCCTTACTATTGTTGATTTCTGCTTAAAAATATTGATCAGTGTTTGATATTCTAGTAATAGTATCAATGAATTTTTTCATCCCAGTATCATATATGTGTTGGCTGGCATTGGAATGATTGTGCTCAAAAAAGGTACTAATTTAGGGTATCCTATGAATTCATTATTAACTCTTTCACATGCCAATATGTACATTTGCCCTTAAATTCTTGAAGAGGTAATTGGCCTCATGATCTTAACAATTTGTAGTATGTATTGGATGTAGTATACAGCTCTTAAATTAACTGTTGCTGTAGATCTAAATTGACTTACTGGTTTATGCTATCACTTTCATAATTCCTCAAGTTCATTAGAGAAGCCAGGAATCTGAAAATCCCTTTTTAAATTTGTCAATATCTTTTTAAAAGATATGTTTGCTTTATTTTCAACAGGCATAGAGAATATACTGTTTCTAAATTTTATCTTAATCAGTTTGGGTGGTGCATTTCATGCCATTCCACTTTACCAGGTAATTATTTAGATGCTTGTTCACTGTTTTTCTACAGTGACTATTTATAATAGCAGTTTAGACAACAATTAACAATATCATAAAATGCATATAGAATTTTATTATTATAAATACTGAAGAATTCTTGCATTGCAGGGTGAAATACTGGTTACAAAAATTAGCTATTTTCTTTCCTGTTATATTTTTTTTAAGTCTGCATTTCTGTAATTATTTGCTTCTCTACTACTTAAGTTCCCTACATCACTATATTTGTGTCCATTCTACACTCACAATAAATGTTGTTTTTTGGGATTTACCCAACCACCTAATTAAGATGTATCATTCTAATGTTGTCATTGTCAAAGCACTGTTTCTGATGATGAAGAAATTCATTTCCATCATTACACAGGGTAAGAACATAAAGTAAAAATCTTTTATAATTTAATGTATTTTACTCTGATTTATGAAATTATTATGAAGTATTGCCATCATTACAAAATAACAGTTTTTGTATCATTGATTGATTTCATTTTCAGACAGCAAATATAGTATTTGGCAAGTGGAAATCAATGGCTTTATGCGTGCTTAATGGGGCATTTGACTCTTCTGCAATTATCCTTGTTATTTTCAAGGTATGCATAATTTTGTAATTTCGTGAGTATCACTATAAATAGATAAATATACATGGATTGAAGAAAATTTGTCATCCTTATTTATCAATGCCCTGGGCCCTTTTTCTGGCAGAGAATACTGAAAGAATTATGATTAACTGATGACAAATGAGTAATGTGGTCTTAATGTTTGTCTATCTTTTTTTTACAGGTGGTTTATGATTCTGGTATTAGTCTGAGCAATATCATGATCTTCTACTCTTCTCTGTCACTAGCTACTGTGCTCTTCCTAATACTGTTCTTGATACCTTCACAAAGAAATTTACTGTCATTGAACACTATCAAATCTAGCAACTCTCAAATTCTTCACTCGTATGTCGGTCAAAGGTTGGCAGATCATGATGGGTCCATTATTCACAAGGATAATGAAGCAGCAACGAACATGCGAATGAGTTTGCTTCTTGATCATAATGTATCAAAAAATGGCACTGCTCTAAATCGAAATGAGATGTAAGTTCAAACTTCCTGGAATTTACTGAAATTTGGTTCAATTCAATTTTATTCATGTAATGCTTATTCAATTTTAAGGAGTGTCATAAGTCGCTTCACCTGTCTGAGAAATGCATAAACCTTCCAAGCTGTGAACAAAGGACCAATTTGATAACGATGACAATTTTGATTTTTGACAAACAATCATAAGCAGTTAGTTACCTGAGTTGAAGTGAATTAATTATGTTAAGCGTAGAGCTGTAAAAGGAAAGAAATGTTACGATGAAGAAACATTAAACTGGGTCAAAATGTGAGGAAAATTAAATCCATCTTTCAGGCATGGAATGGAGGCATTTGATGAGGAAGAAGCGGATAAGTTGTGTAATGCAGATAAATTTCCAGGTAAACATCACCGAAATATAAATTAATATTTTGCCAAAATTTTACAAAATTAAACTCAAATGTCTTGTTGGTTCTGCTGTCTTGCCGTTAGGTTGTATTAAAAAAAATTATTTTTATTTTTTGTAGACACGTTAAAGAAATCAGCTATATCAGCCATTTATATTTTGCAATTCGTTTTCCTGACCATAATGCAATTACGTTTGTGGTTCTTCATTGGAACCCTGAATAGCTATCTGAATTTGATGCTAAATGGGAGCAAGAAATCAGGTAAGTCTTTACACTTGCATTATCATTTCCTTACCAGTTACCCTGGATTCTCAAAGTAGAGAATTGATTCTTGTGTGTCTGAACTGGTACAGACTCTCAAATAAATCCAGTTATCGCCTGAACAGGGCTCTTAACAGGCAACTCATCATTACCAGTCAACAGATGCAATATACGTCTTGCGTAATGTAGCGTTTTGCCCTTGCTCCTTTCATGCTGAAGCCATGTGGTTCAATCTCTCTCGGGTTCCTGGAAGCCGTTTGATTTGATCATTCTCAGACAAGGAGAGCAATTTCCAAAGAATGGAACACTAGCTAGCTCTGTGAGTCACACGACAACATCAAAACAAAACAGCAGCCCTTTCCCTTGAAAATTTGAGACTAAAGAACCAATTGAAACAACTGCCCTCTGTCCTCCCTTTCCAACATCTACTATTACCTGGTCATTCATGCTACCCCATTTTATTCTATTTTTATTCATTCCTAGATCAACCTGTCTTATTTTTCTACTTTGAACAGATAACAATACAGAATATATGACTTTATTTCACAGTTGGGAAATATCTAGAAATGTTTGGATACATTCAGCTCGGTGGGATTGTTGTTGCGACAATTATTGGTCTAATTTTCGACAGAAATTTGATTGGACGAAAAGATGTCAAACAGGCCCAAATAAGCAGACGTCACAAACTTCATTCCGCTGTCTTACCGTTTGCTCTTACAACACTTCTTGGAGTGTTGCTATCGGTTCTTTCAATAACAAACTCCGTTCATGCGTTGGTAAGTTTGCAACTGAATGTGTACGAAAATGTATCAAAATTTACAAAATATTTTGTAAAATATTTGTAAACAAAATTTAGTGTACTAAAATAGTCGAATTTGAGTTTTTCTGAACCCAATGACGCATATAAGGGAGCTTTCATAAAGTATGGAACAGACCGGGGCCGAAGAGATTCAACAGGGTCACCAAAACAATTGAGGGGAAAATGCTGGACTAACAAATTATTCGAAACATTATTCATTTAAATATGACCTTGATTCACCCCTGGGCTTTTTCCGAAGATTGACAGTTTTTAAAATGCATCTCATTTAAATCAGAGTTGCATGAATTCACAGTTAAACGAAAATATATTTTTACAACAAAGCGCAAGTATGTTCATTGATGGTGAATGGTTGAGCATGTAGTTTATATAACATAAAGTTTATATGGCCCTTTTTACTAAAACTGTTGGGTTTGGATTACGAGTTTTGTTATTTTGTTTTACCTTGATAGATTTGCATGGATATTTTTCTGCTGGAAACCGAGATAGTCATAGAAAAGCAGTCCTTTTGCCATATCAACAAGAGCTGAATTATTATATTTCTAACGGTCAACAAGGGCCGAATTAGTCAATTCTCTTCGTTGGTTTTGTTGTGTTTTCAAACTGTCAACAGCCACTGTCAACAGCCACTGAAAACAACAGCTTTCGAATGCTGTCTTCCCACTGCGAAAAGGCAAGGGACGATTTTCTGTGCACATCATTTCCCGGGAAGGACCTGGGGACCGAGTGAGCTGGAATTATACGGAATCGAGGACCTATATTAAAATCCATCCCTACGAGGCAAGATTCGGCAAGAACGGAGGCGCCGCGCAGCGGAAAAATAACAATAATTATGATAATGATTCTTTTCGTTGGGGTTTCAACCACACAGACCCTTGAGAGAAGATGCTGCGCAGCGGCATCGAGCGCGTTAGAAATAAATGTAATAATTAATACGATTATTTTTCTCGGGGTTTCAGTGATTTAAAGATTGAAACTACACAGTAAGTTAAGCGAAGATGCCGCGCAGCGGCATCGAACGCGTTTGAAATAAATTTAAGAATTAAAATAATTCTTTTTATCGAGGTTTCAGTGATTTGAGTAAATGGAAACGACAAAGACCCTTGGGCGAAGATGCCGCAAAGCGGCATCGAGCGCGTTTGAAATACATATAATAATGATAACTTGGTCACAATCCACCCATTGCACAGAAGACCGAAATACGACACATCCACTAGTTTAATAAGATGATGCAAAATAGCAAATTCCTGAACCAAATCGTTACTCTCAACCTTAAAATTAATAGGGCTTATCAATGAAAAATTAAAAATATTTGCAAGAAAACTCTTTATGGTGATTTAAATTTATTTTTATAGATACCCACCTTCGTCTTGCTGGTATTCATGCGCGGCTTTCTCTATGCAAGCAATGCAACTCTCATTGGAATGGCGTAAGTCATGTATTTGACGGTTTTTCTACTTTTCGGCCTTGTTCACTTGTTATATTGATTTTTACAGTGGATACTCATGTGGTTGTTATTTTAGCTCTTTTAAGGAAATATTCTTGCTTTTTAAACCTCATTCTGATAGGGAATGGCATAAAATAAGAAGGTGTCACCGTATCTGCTTGGCACAATGCATACCTTGTATGCCCCTATCCCTCCTAAAAATTCGCAGCTTTTAGCTAATTAGTTGGGTTTGCTGCACTCTATCTTCGTCATATACGTTTTCGTCTACAAAGTGACAACGTGACAATGTTAAACCCATCGGTAAAAGCAATTACATGTTTGTATTTTGTTTGTAGCTTCAAACCTGAGTATTTTGGGCGATTATATGGTGCTGTTATGCTCTTTGCTTCTTGCGTTGGCTTGCTGCAGTTTCCTTTTGTGGTTATAACGGAAAAGTATTTTGAAGGAAATCCTTACTGGGTACGTAGATATCACTGGAGTCATTAATAAGATTGTAAAGAGATGCTCAATGGTCTAAAAGTTATAACCCTTTGTTTAAAAACATGGGATGATTTTTTTTTATTCAACAATTCGTTTGTTTAGATTTGTAAATCGCCAGTCAAATAAGGAATTCATGATCACGTGGTAAAACCACTGTAGCTTGATTGGCTGATGTCGAAGTGTAAATCAAGTTACAGCTCTCTCAAATGAAACATGTTTTGTTTGAAAGCAGTGAGTTTGAGTCACAATGCAGACCGGCTTTGGAAAGTTCTTGCTCAAAATGTCAACAACCTTTCTTAACGGGCATAAGTTGATCATAAGAAGCAACCATTTCTTGTCACATCCCTTCTTGAACTTTGTATTGCCAATAGTTGCAGGATTAAAATTTTAGCTTGCATCATAAACTGTAGTAATGTCTCCTTGGTAGTTTGGTGTGCGATTCAGAGGGCGAGTTTCGCCTAGGCCCTGTTTCCATTACCCCGTTTTTGTATAAAAGCGGAGTCCTTTGAAAACGATGTTCAAAGTGGAGTTATTCGAAAACGGAGTCATGTGAAAACGAATCGTTTTAGTGGGAACAGCGAAAACGGAGTCATTCGAAAACGATACAACAACAATGGACAACATCCTCAATTTCAACAAGAGTTAAAACAAAGGATACGAGAACGGAGTTATGGGAACACCTTCGTTTTCGTGCCATGGTCTCTTGGCGAAAATGGAGTATGCAAAGGTAATGGGAACGGTTCAAGAAATACGAAAACGGACTATTCTGAAAATGGAGTCATACAAAAACAGACTAATCTGAAAATGGAGACATACAAAAACGGAGTAATGGAAACAAGGCCCTAGTCTATGCTTAGGCATGGTCAAAACGTTTTATATCCATGTATGGTTTTCAGGCTATAAGTCTTGCTATTTCAGATTAACGTGGTAATGCTGATACTGGTGATCATAACAAGTGTTCATCCTATCTACTTGTGGCATCACACTAGAGCCCCAAAGACAGTAGCTGTGAAGGAGGCCATTGCGAATGAGAGCGAGACTAGCAATGATCCTTGATGATTGTTGTTTGCTCTGTGTGCTTGCAATTCTTGAACATTTCATAGCTCAAATAGTGAGTGGCTTCTTTACTTTCTCACCCCCTGGAGTGGCCATTCAGACTATTTCAATAACTTCAACAATTATAAATTAATAGGGGGTAACAAAAATCGTATTCGGCTTAAGGTTTTAACTATTTCTCAAATCACTCCGCCGGTAAGTTTTATTGCCTTGGATGACCTTTTATTTTGGAAGACAATTTCTCTTTGTTTTATGTTTTTATCAATTTTACCTTTCATTTAAAATTTTTATTAGTGGAATGATAATATATAGGATGGAAATATAAATTCCCATATCATGTAAAAATTTGTGATCTTTTTTTCGAGATGATCTCAGCCCAATCAAATCGGGTTGTGTATGCTCAATATTCATTTCCATAATCTTGTTATTTTCCTGTACAATCGATAAAGGTTCATTATTACGCACATTATTATTGACATGTTTCATGACGAGACATGCTCAAAAGAAAATAGATACTCTTCATGAAAAGTAACAATGATTTCCACTTTTCGTCAAATAAAAAGGGATCGTCAAGTAGTTAGCCAATAAAATTGTTACGATTCGTAATCATTCGTATGTTACCTTTAAATTTCCTATTAAATTCCTATTAAATTTACCTCGCAGAAGCCAATTTTCTGACCAGCCGAGGTCACGACGAAATTGTGATCCCGCGGGCAATGAAATTTTGCTGCATTGCATACGCGAGAGCTCGATTTCTTGTCCCGTCGAGAAAAAGGGACCTCTCGAGGTATTTGTGTTATGCAGCATGAAAAATGCGATGTAATGCAGCAAAATTTCACTAAAAATCGGCTTCATGGAAGGAAAAAAGCTGTACGCTCCACGAAGCAATTTTAATCCGCGCATGCAATGCAGCAGTTGTATTATCCATGCATTATATTTAAAATTGCGTCGATACCCCTGAGCTGTAGACTAAGCAAAGTTGCTCAAAATAGGTCGTAATTGAAATTGCATAAAAGATAAAATTGAAAAACTTGTGGAAATAAAAGGAATACAGTGAATGAGAAAACAATGCAGTGAAATCATGGGAATATTCTTCGAAACGATTTACTAAGGCACCGCGAAGCACCAAACGACAAACAATTGTTAGTAAAATCACTTGCATTTCCCTCGTGCCCAGTGTTCACTTCACATCGGTTCGAGATATGTGTGAATATCCCAGTCCCTTCACGAGTTTTACAATTGCAAATTCGCGCTTATTGTTTCAGAACAATAATAACTTGCTTTTATCAGCTGCATGCTCTAAAAAACTCACACCCTTTTCTTGAAAAATTGCTTCGAGAGGAGAACCTCGAGGAACTTCACAATGCCTATGTTTAGCAACATGGGCAACCTTTACCTTGTCACGTATTTCATTTTTGCTGTCGTTGAAGTCTTTTTGATGTCGGGCATCACTTATGGCTGGGCTTCCATCACTGATATTTTCAAAAAAAGTGGCTATTTTTATTCCTTGTGCAAATCACAAAACCAAAATGTCACCCATTTTGCCCATGAACCTGTCAAGAAACATTACAGCTGCTTAGCACAAGAGAAGAGATTGAATCTGGTCTTCAACGTTGCAGTTTCGCTTCTCTGCGGATTCAAATTATTCATTGGTTTATTCATTGACCGGTTTGGTCCAAAATGTGCTCAGATCGTTGGTTGGTAAGTTTCAACTAGAATGCAAATCTCATTTCGTAAAAAAAACTTATTAAATAGAACATTTCAGGGCGACTAGAACATCCTGTTTTATCAACCTCAACATCCTAGATATCTCAAAACAATCATAAAAGTGTGCTCATGGTTTTCAGTGAACTTTTGCTGCAGAGATTTCCGTGTTATTAGCAAGCATAACCTAAGATGTAAGGGTTGTGAGTTCGAGCTCTTATCCAAACCGAAAGTCGCCATCTCTGTGTAATTCTAGTA
>JAACYV020002017.1:0-14684 GCA_009936425.2 Chrysaora fuscescens
TTTACCTAGCATTTGTGCCTCGAATTAAATAAACGGCTTTTAAGTCATTTTTGGTCAGATCCTGTTCTGCTCACATGAGTCTGTTTGTTTATTTTCATTCTATACTCTTTGGCCGAAAGCATATATATTTGGAGGTGAAAATCTGCAAAATATGGTATATTTTTGGGGTTTTCAACAAGAAACTGTGTCTGACCCCACGTCACCAACTTTGGGGAGTTCCCCTCCTGGGTCGTGTATCTTGTCCTTGTGTGAATCTCGCGCACCTTTGCCTTTGCTTTGCCTCCCGTATTAATCTGTTTGCACCATTGCACCAAAATAACCACCTTCATGCTACTAGCTGATTAAATCATGCCAAAGTATTTAAATAAACTAATAAGAATACTGCTAAAATTAAATTAAAATGATTTATTTAGATTTTTTAGTAAATAACTGATTAGCTAAGTCTATCTATTGTACAGTTTTTTGTTTGTCTTTGGCAGTTACTAGAAATCATTAATTCGTTCGTAAATTTGTGTAGGTCTATAAGAGTTTCCTTTCGGAAAAACACTCTGGAAACGAAGAGTTTCCGTGACTCTGATTCTGCAACTCTGATTCTGTGAAATCTCTGTTTTTCTATTGACCTAAATATTTCACATATAATAAAATGTAGCGAAATCACAATTGTTGCCCAAAAATCCTTTTTCTCTGAACCGAGGGCTCATTGGAAAGATACGTTTGTAAATTTATCTAGTTCATATATTTTTTATTTGCTTTAGCAACTCGCTGAATGGACTCTGTAAATCTTTTTAAAGATAATTTTTTTTAGTAAAACAGATTGTGAGCTCGTTTCTTACTAATAAGCCGCTTGTGTACTCAAAAGGAACTGTCTCTCGTCGATTTAGGTCATAGTTAACGTGCAGGAAACACGGAGCCAGAAACAGACCAGAGAAAGAGCTGAGTGTTACGTATTAACAATCTGGACTGAACTGATCTAAATATTTACAAACAAACACAGGTATTTAAAGTGGAAATACGGAAATGATTAAAAATGGAGAAGTTAGACAAATAAGGTAATAATCGGAGTTACGCGGGAATGACCTGGTTAGTGCAGGCAGGCAGGTGAGTGTTTCCAAATGACGTGGTAATTACGAGATAATGAGATGCGTAGGTAAGTGATATGAAAATAACAGATTGAATGGAAATTGCCTTAATGAGAAGGAAAGGCCTAAATAAAAGAATGTCTAATTCACTGCAAAATGACTAGAAATTATTACTTTAGAATAAAAAAATTCAGATTCATATAGAAATTTTCAGGTTACTAGCATGTCCACATCATCTTTAACTGACACGGAGGTATAACCTGCGTAAAAATGTAATATAGATGTATGAATTTAGGATAAATAAGATTAAGATGTATGAAATTAAGATAAATAAGATTAAGATGTATGAATTTAAGATAAATAAGATTAAGATGTATGATTAAGATATGATATGAAAAAAGAGATAGGCCTTAACAATTTGATTATGATATGATATGAACAATGCCATCATAAGTGTGGGTGATTTGCCCGAATCTAAGGGGGTGGACACACCCCTGTACGTAAAAATGGTCTAACACCCCTTCCATTCAGTGTATATGATTTTCTTAGGCACGTTTGTCATGATATTGGCATTCATGATCAGTCTTGATCATATGACTTTCTGTAAACTTCTGCACCATCAGCCGTTTCGTAATCAACCAATCACCGCCTAGCACCGATACGCATAAAGCTCAAAATTCCAGTAAACATCCTTCTTTACCATCAAGAGTCGTCAAGAGAGTTTGGTGTGGTGCTGTCTAAATTTAAGTCGCTATGAATCTATCTGTTTTCCTTTCAATCGCCGTCCTTGCTGGACTTGCAGTGCTTGGAGAAGCTCAACGAAAACAAGTTAAATTCATCAATTGCAAAAGTAGGTAGATTACCTTTAGGCCTTCAACCTTGTGATTTTATATTTTATAAATAAGTTTGCAGATTACTTGTCTTAGTGTAGATTAACCTAGACTATGCCTATTTCTTCTTATTTGACAGTTTTTATCCGCAATTTTATGTTCCTGGAGTTTTATCTTCAGCTATATAGCTGTCATAGTCTAGTGGTCAGTTATCTAGGCCTATCAGGTTTTTTTGTTATCTAGGCCTATCAAGTTTTGGAAAGGTAGAAAATATTGCTTGGTTAATTTTAGAAATTATATCATCCGTCACCCTTCCACTGAGCCCTCGGCTTAAAACCATCCCAGAAATTTAGGCCTATACTACTTAACATCTTAAGCCGGTCTGGCCCTGCATGACTGCCTCTTTCAGAAGTATCACTGCCGTATGATATCATTTTTTTAAAATATTTTTATTATTTTATCCTCAACAGCCTCTGGTGGCTCTGGCAAACCTTCTGCAGTTTTTGTTGACCCATGTACTGCAGAGCCCTGTACTTTGAATAAAGGAAAGAACAGCACAATTACAATTACATTCACACCAGGTAAGTGTCTTGGGCTTCTGGTTATTATAGAATATGTCAAAGGTTTTTGGACATTACTTCTACTTTGGGTCTGTCAAAAATTTGATAGAATGTTTAAAATTCTACCAAAGAATCCCAAGCGTATCAGTTGGTATGCTGTGGTGCCCCTCCCTGAAACTGTAGGGCATTGGCACAATAGCGTAGAGGGCTACAGAGCCTAGGCAGATTCCAATGCCACAATAACAATTTTGATCGCACCCCCATAAAGGAATCCATTTACATGTGAAATGCCTTCTGGTTTTTAGTAGCCAGCTTTCAGAATGGAATTGATGTATGTTACGCCAGAGATCTCCAGACTAATCAGCCTGGCCGGTGTGCTGGCATAAGGCTAAGCCTCCTGGCGTACTAGTGTATTAGTGCTTGGCAAGAATATTAAGCAACTAAGATTTTCGGGCACTATCCTAGAAGCGCACCTCCCTTGTATATAACTAACCCTACCCCTACTAATCCTAACCCTAATATAGCCATTGAGATAGCTGTTGATTACATTTCAAGGAAGTTGCGCTTCTAGGATAGCGCCGATTTTTGCTCCGTACCTCTCAATCGAAAGTTTGGCGCAGCATTTGGTGCTACTTTAGCAATTTTGAAAGTCTTGGCCTGGAGCCTAATCTCCCCAAGAAAATCTCTGGAATGTGTGTTACATGCATTCCACCCTGGGCCAGCTTCACCAGCAGATCAAAGTTGAAGGCTTCTCAGAGACAATTTTTCTGTCAATTCCTAGGGTGAAATAGTAAAACAAATCATTTAATGCTTAAAACAGATTGTTTTATGCTGCTTCTATTCATTTTTTAGATGCAGCTACAACAAGTGTTACATCTGAGGTTCATGGTGTCATAGCCGGAATACCCATTCCCTACCCCATTACTGGAAAAGATGGTTGCAAAGATTCAGGGCTTACTTGTCCATTAAAAAGTGGAGTGTCAGTGACGTTTCACAAAGCAATCTTTGTTTCAACAGCCTATCCATCAGTGAGTTTTTAATGGAAAAATTAGTCAGAATTACTTAATGGTATAAATAGAAAAACCTAATGGTATGGATAGAAAAACTTAAGGGGGGCAGAGAAGTGTAGATTTTCGGACAAAAATTTAATAAGCACTTTTGTTTTTTCATGATTTGAACATAACATTAGGCCATTAGAACTAAACTAAAACAGAAGTCCTGCCATTTAAGATTTTTCGGGCTTTCTCTTTTGTAAAATGCATTTGTTAATCTCTCAAAACAATTTTAGCTCCTTTTTTTCTATTAATCGAAATATGCAATGCATGGTTTGCAAATGGTCTGTTTAATGAATATGTGAGATCTTGACAGGCACACACATAGGGCATAGAGATAATTTTTCAAAATGGCAGTTTGTTTATGCAAGCATGTCTGCTATTTAGGTATTCAAGGAGAGAATTTGCCTATCTTATTAGTCTTGACTAATTTATTTTTTCTCTATCAGTTGAAGCTTCTTGTTAAATGGGAACTTCAAGATCAAAATAGTAAAGACATTGTCTGCATTGAAATACCTGTCAAGGTTGGGTAAAAAAAGGTAACAACGTACCGATGCATGACTCACAGATGAAAATTCGCAGAATCTGAAGAATCCAAGAGGCCATCTTGATACCCATGGATTATTTGTCAAATGAAATATTTAATTTTTTGTTTTCTTAATTATTGTCTAGTGTAAAATAATATTTTAGTTTCCTAATTTTGCTATAAAAAACCATGCAAAATTCCAAAAGTTATCTTTTATATTTTGAAGCTGATAAATGTACTGAACAGTTTTTCCATCTTTCCCAAATGTTATGAAATGCAAGCGAGTCATACATTCGAAAAATTTTGAGGCTAGTATTTATGATAATCTTAGGGATAATGATTATATTAGCAATGATGATAATGTGATAAAGGTACTGGAATGCTAATGCCTATAGTTTATGTGGCTTAAATTTTTTAAAAATTCTTCGACCTTACTCGCTGACCAGCTTAACTAGGTCAATTTAGTCTTGCACACTGGCCCGCTAAACAACATGTTATCTATATTATAACGTGTAAACCCATGTATGTTTGTATGTATCACGAAATCCTTTGTTTAGAGCTGCCCCGATTAACTGTTGGCGCTTTTTCTTTTTTCCCTCCATTCACCCCTGGTCGTCTGCCCCCCAGTGATTTGAGTAAATGGAAATGACACAGACCCTTGAGCGCGTTTAAAATACATATAATAATTATAACTTGGTTACAATCCACCCCTTGCCTTGAATTAGTCTTATAACGAAAAGTTGCGAACTCTGTTAAGGACCGGTCAAACGCAGTGAACTTTCCAGCAAACACTGCCAATAAAGCAGCGAACATTGGATAGAGTTCGTAAATGTTCAGTGAAAATTTCACTGGTTAGCGTTAGATCAGTTTGCGCAGGCACCTTAGACTAGTTTTTTTGCGCCAAATTGTGTTTTATAAATTGACTAGTGGATGTGTCGTTTAGCTCTTTTTCATGCGCATTAATTAGAGTCAATTCAACTCACGTTTTGAGGACAGTATGTTCTCAACCAGGCTTTACATTAGCTTTCATTACGTTGGGGATAGTGTTTCAACCAGCTACTTCATTTTTAAAATAGCTTAAATTTTCAAGAGTTAGAACTGTCAGTTTCTTATGAAATACAGATATGTAGTTCACATTGAAACAGAAGCATAAATGATACTATCGATTCTAAATTTTTACACTCTAAACAAATCTCAAGTAACAAAAACCTGATCGTCTTTAACAAGTTGATCGAGTTGATCTATCCACGACCAAATTTGCTCTAAAATATCTTTGATAGCAGTTGCAGGATTGGTCATACTGTTCGATAAAATTTGTGTTTGATTTTCAATGCAAGGGTCTATGTATATTTTCACGTCTTCATTTTTTTCTTTGTCCCTTTGGTCTGACTCTCTATGATAAAAAATAACTTTTGTGAACTCAGATACCTTCCAGGATTTTCAACCACCCCAAACCAAGTAAATTATTTTGGATGTCTTGAAACTCACTGGACGCCGCAAGATTAAAATACTAACGTTTCAGTAAATAATAATGTGTAGTTTTATGGTCTAATTTATAGCCAAGGCTACTCAATTGAACGTACAGATTACGCCCTGGTCTGGATGCATATAGCATATAGCATGGTGCAGCCACACACGTCACTCATAACTACGAACCAGTGACCCATTTATACTCCTGGATAGAGAGACAATTATGCTAACAACTTGCCCAAGGTATATCTCTTTCATCATAGATGGCATGACCGTGGTACAAACTCACAACCACCGCCCAACAGAGACAACAGTACATTTGAGCCCTAAAGACAAACTTCCGTCCTGAGGCCTTCCTAGGAGGGTCGGCGTTCTCATGTTCCCTAAAAAATTATAAATCTCTCTTGTTTCCAGTAATATTTTTTGAATGATCTCTTAATAGACATCTTAAAGTGTTCATCGGCTCCTCAAAAGTATCCGTTGCTGCCTCAAAATACGAGATGTTTCGAACCAATTAAAATGACAAGTTTTCTTTTCCCCGATAACTCCTGGGTCTTCGCTGCTTCCCTACCACTCCAGGGCCTCTGAGAAAGGGGGGGGGGGGCTTGGTAGTTCAAGGTGACGTACCCGTTGCAAAATGTTGTCAAATCCTCAACTCTTAGCGGTTTAGCGGTAGTAACCTGTATAGTAACATTTTATCGTAAGCAGCACTAACAATAGGTCGATTGTTCCAGAAAAAAGTGTGCTATTGTATAGCGGATATGAGCAATGGTTTGCGTCAATAACTAATCAGAAATTAGTTGCAATCTGTTTTGATTGGCTTGCAAAACGTTAGGACAGTGAAAAACTTTTTGATTTCTGTTGTTACAGAATCTTACTAACAACAGTTTAATTCATCAAACTTTGTAAAAAC
Organism: Chrysaora fuscescens; assembly: GCA_009936425.2. Taxonomy (NCBI): domain Eukaryota; kingdom Metazoa; phylum Cnidaria; class Scyphozoa; order Semaeostomeae; family Pelagiidae; genus Chrysaora; species Chrysaora fuscescens. The sequence goes on from JAACYV020002017.1 coordinate 6,431, forward strand.
TCCACGAGCTAATCATATCAATTTTCACAACCCTAAGCGGTAGTAAATTTGAAAGTTTTTCTACCCTTAGAGATAGTAAATTGCAAAATTCAAGACCCTAAATTTTGTAACGGGTACGTCACCCAGTCACTAAGTCACCCCCATGGCAAAAAACCAAAACACAAAAAATCGATATTTGCTTACCCTTGATCGCTACATAGCTGGCACCGCGAGTGTATGGTTATTCGATAGCAATACCCCTTGTGACAAGTTGAGAAAGACATGGTTGCGTTTTTCTGCCGTTGCATTGTTACGATATGTTTTCCTTGAACATTTGCAAGCCCACAGCTCTCTTTACAATCTGAGCAACAGGGTTCATATTTCATGTTGTAGACCAGCTTTTCCTTCATTGATGGAGAAGTGGAAACTCCAGATTCGATATCTTTATCTACAATACATCGAATAAAGTCGCTGGTTGTAGTTGCTAGAGATGCAAAAGGGGGAGGGGGAATTCAGCCTTTAAATTTGCCACCTAGGGTGGGCGTTGCCTTTTGGATGTGGCCTATTGTTGTTGGAATAGGCAATGTCAATGCTCAATTTTCAGAAAAAATATTGTTTTCCTGTTTGTAATTGACGTAATTAGGGAATCCAGGTACAAAACAGACTTATTCAACAATGAATTCATGCTTGATGTTGTGTATATTCTCATTTCAATACAAAATATTTTCTAATCATTTGTTGATCTACATCATGCATCATCTATACCAGGCACATTAATAGAAAATACAAGCTATGCGCATAGCTGAAAACATTATTCAACATCTTAAACAGTGCCAGAACCAGATGTTTAGAAAGGAGGGGGGAGGCAGTGCACACTACATAGACAAATTTTGTATTTGAAATTTGAATTTCTTTACCTGAACATTTCAGTGCCAGATCCAAATACCAAGATTTTATCAGTTTACTTACTGGCATGTGTTCTAATAAGAATTTATCTGCAGAAAGAAATTAAAATTTTAGAAGAGTTCATTTAAGTAAGAAGACTAAATTAGTCTATTAAATATAATTCTTCAATGGACATGCACTGATATGATCTTCTGACTAAGCATGCATACTTCACTGTTAGCCAAACCATAACAACCTTGAAAACTTGTGCACATTGCCACTATTCTTCATGCAAGCAAAAATGGGCCCAAAGCAAAACATATTCTGAATATTCTGTTTTCATATCCTAGACCTCTCCAACCTCTGTTAGCAAGGTATGGTCACTGCATCATAACTAGACAAATGGACAACATTTATCTTATAAAATTTTTCTTAAAGTCACTAAAAGATATGAAACCTCCTTTTAGCAGATATTCGGTCTGTATTTTCTTTCTGAAATTTTCTTGTGATTTCTTTCTTATTTCAGCTGCAAGCTCTGTAACATCAAATTGTAATTTGCACAACAGCCTCTCACTAGAAGTATTAGACATAAAATTTAATATCAATTTGGGAATATCTGCCAGTACGCACAAATGTTCAATGCCTAGCTTTCCTAGCATCGTGATTTGGCCCTAGATATGGCAACCCGAATCCACCTGACACATCCCCTGCAAGGTGCAGATAATATGGAAAAATTATCAGTTGTAGAAGCTGATAACGCAATACCACATAATTCATACCTGGGACTGTCCAAAACTTGCAAAGATTCAATAATATGGTTTTCTGTTTCAGAGTTGGAAATCCTTTTTGTGCCTTGAAGATTAACATCTTTGTCCAAAACTGGGTATTTTCCAAGTTTATAAAGCTGCCTCAACTTTACATGTTGCAAATGTTTTATAAGTTCCTCAATCTACAGATTAATAGATTCATTCATTCATTCATTCATGTACTTTTCAACAAAATTCAATTAGTTACAGTGAAAAATAATATGATGTATTAAATTACAATTTACATATTTAATTATTAATAGCCAAATTTCAGTACATCAATTACGTCAAATATATTGTTGAAGGACATATGGAAAAAACTCTTAGGAGAGCTAAGCCATATGCCCTTAGTTCTGTAGATAGAAAAATTACACATATTATTCAAATAATAAGCTACACGATTTTCCAACTAATTTAACTTCTTTTATTATAACAACAAGAGCAAAAAAGAATACGAAAAAAATAAAATGAAAGAAAGAAAGGAAAAAAATAAAAAAAAAGTAATAATAATAAACAAAAAGAAGGAATAGGAAAAAAGGGTGATTTTTGGATTTTATTGATAATCTAGTAGGAGAGATTGCTTAAGAAGACGTGAAAATGCTTTTTTAATAAAGAAAATATCTCAAAAGTTAAACCTCTATCAAAATTGGCTGAAAATAGGATTTAGGAGCATGATGGGATAAAGTGAGGCTCTGAGACAACAACGCAGAAAAAGTTATGGTTATAGTTATTGTTAAAAAACATAACATTGCACTACAAACCTGAACGTGTTCTTTATTTGCTGTGTCAGTTGCCATCATTGTGATTGATTCTGTTCATAGTTGTTGTTGTTGTTGCTGTGATAACTTCTGATTTTGTTGTGGTTGCTGTTACTGCAGAGTAACCTCTGTCATACATGAAGTAAATGTATTAGTTCTATATTAGTATAGAGTTTAGTGAAATGTGCCAAATAGAAAATGGCGTCTAATTTTCTAAAAGCGCTTGGAGATGCGAATTTGTCAGTAACTACATCAAGAAACGGCTCGCGAGTCATCGGTGGAAATGCAGCAATGGACAGAGAAGATAGTGATAGATCAGGGGAATATCGTGGTAGATCAAGAGGGAGAGGATGGAGTCGAGGTAAGCGCTAGATGAAATCGAACACCGACTTTTTTGACTAGGCCTTTTAATTCATAGTGAAAATTGGCAGTTGTCTAGTTGTAGTATATCACATTAGCAAAATGTCTTGTTCATTCATCAGGGCACTTCTAAAAATACCGTTTTCCACATCTCAGAAAGAACAAGGCACATACCTGGCCAATTTTTCGAGACCTGGTGATGAACTAAATCAAGAAATAATTACCAGATAAAAAAACCCACTGCCTTTGTTCAAAATAAACTGCAGATTCAGAATCTGCTTAAACTCTGCTCATTCTTTCACTGCTCCGGACTTGAAAGTATGTCAGAAGTCGTCAGACATAGCATAAGCTGGTGTCATTTGAAGCGGCTTGTTATTTTTTTTAAAACTGTGCCTTGTTTGGAGACAAAACTGTTCTCATTGCCTTCCTAACTGATCATTTGGATGCAAAGTGAGCACATTAAACACTCATGTGACTACACAGACAAGCTTGCATTTGCAACTGCATTTATGCTGGAGATATTTATTGTGCCTTAAAAACCACCCATAGGTGCTACTCTTCCCGAACTGAACTTTTCTTGTCTGATGAACATCTGAGCTGAGTTGCTATGTTAGATGTTGCTAGGACTTTAATAGCTTGGCAATAATTTATTCTTTTTATGTTTCCTTTATTACATAGGTGGTGGTAGGTACAATAACAGGCGTGGTGGTAGGAATAATAACAGAGGTGGAAGGTATAACCAAGTAACCCCTTACTCACGATTTCAACAGGAAGATAATGATGGAGATGATTCAATGGCAGGAGCATCACATTCTAATTTTCGATAGTGAGTTTAAACAATTCTTAGTTTTCCAGGAAAATGCTTACGAAAACTGAAATCAATTATTTCTTGAAAGATTGAGAATTTTCTTGTGTCACCCAGTGAGGTAGTGCTTTTTGGTTGGATGCACTGGGACATTCAAGGGGGAGAAGGGGGTGCTAAGAGTTCCACTTAGAGTGCACTTCACACAAAAAATTACATTATTTGGTGCTTAATAAATCTTTTGTTACTACCACATATACATATGACAAAATGTAGACAATTATTCTTGAAATTTCCACTTACTTAGCTCTATTTTGAGCTTTGCAGTTTGGCTATATGTGTTGTTCCTATATCTATTTAGTTTCTTATCATTCTTGAATTTCTTCTACAATGAGGTACATGAATGGACTTTGATGGTAACATAATTCAATTGTAGTTATACAATTTTTTCTGATCGCAAGCATTTTCTTTATAGCAAACCGTATCGTGGCAGGCAAAATCAAAACCGACCATATGGGAACCGAGAGGGTGGCAGTGACTATATTGAGCCTTCTAATTCAAAATGGTTCAAAATAAGTGTAAGAAGCTTTAAAGTTATCCATATATTATAGCTTTTATCTATGTGTTATGTCAATAAATCAGTTTGTAAAAGTTCAGATTTATCTCATATTCTCTTTCAAGAATTGACTTAAAACAGGATTCCTAATGTAAATAGAATAATCTGATTGTGATATTGACAGGTACCTGGTGGAAAAAATCATGAAAAAGCTTGGCTCACATCAAAGCTTAAGGGTTCAATTGATGAGCCTTTTGAACCAGTGGAGGTGAGTTAGAATACCTTAATCATCAAACGTTGTGATTCCTTATTCTTTACTTGTTATGGTTTCTTTTGCCCTATGGTCTTAGGGGTCTTTTCAATTCTGTCTATTTGTCCAAAACTGTGTTTTTAGGCTCACCTACTTTCCATTGCATTTCTTTAACATTTTTGCTCTCTTTAGTTTCATTACATGGGTGACACTGCTTGCTTTTTTGTGGATGATAAAAATGTGGCAGACAAACTCAAAAGCAAAAGTCACAGGATTACTTGTCGAGATGGATCAAAGGTAATATATGTAATACCTTTGATAGCATCATGCATTGATGCATTCAGTGAGGGAACAAAGTCTTTAGCAAATAACAACTAGACAAATTTGACTTGGTACACTTGAATCCTTTTTGCATTAACCTTGTAATTACAAGCCTTTCTGCTTTATGCTTTCAATTCCATTTTATTCTGTGTCAAAGCTGAGACTTAGTCTACTGATGATATTTCTGAAGAAATTGTCTGTAGAAAAAAACATTTCAGTTGTATAAAAACAGTTTCTTTTCAAGAGTTTCCTGTTTTTATATATACTATTCTGAGTTGCATTGCCCAACAACAAATCAACACAAACTCATTCTTTCTAGATTGTCATCCATGTACGATCAAGTGGTCCTCCAAGGTTCTCTGGAAGGGCTGGAAAGGATGGAGGTCCAATTACTTCATCTCAGCATGGACCTTCAAAAGTCTTGGACGAAGAAACAGAACAAATTCTTATGGTAAATCAAATTCTACTTGTTCAAGCTAGGTGCTCACAGCAAAAACCCGCATAAAAGAGCTACCTTTAGGCTGAAATTCCCTTAGAATTTTTGTGAAACATTTATACGGTTCTTTAAAAACTAAGAGTAAAGATATAAGACATTGTAGGAGTTCAAAAGGAAATTATTTATGGACTCTGTAAGTAGACTAAGCATTGCTAGGATCAAAAACCTTTGCTAGGCTAAGCTTACAAAATGGAGGTTCTTTTATGTGGGTTTTTACTGTATTCCAATCAATGAGAAGCAAAGAAAAGCTAGAGGGCAAACCTCACAACAAGGCCCAAAAGCAACGTTGATGTGCACTAAAACAATGCACTGAAACCAATTTAAACTGCAAAAGACATTTATTGTCAACATCAATAACAGTTAGACCTCTACATATCTAAACATTGAAAGCTTCAAATTTATAAAAATTTTATCCCACTGGGTGCCACAGCTTTTTCTTAAGGTGGACCTACTGCATTTTGTGAGTTCGCATATGTGAAAAAGTTACTAAGAATGACCTTAACGAAAATTCGATATCTTTTGTCGTTTTTTGAGTTATGGCCGTGTGAAGGAATAAATTGATGACGTCAAAGCAGGGACCTGTTTAAGTAACAGACACGAGAATAATATGAAATAAGAGCCTGCGACAAGGCCGGTCACCAGGTTAAAGATTTGCAAGTTCAAGATGCACACTAGTGGACAAACGCCACCTATGAACCACACTTAAAGCTAATCCTGAGCTTCATTCTGAAGATATGGTACAATTGTTACTAATACCACGGTCTGTGCCTTCAGACAGGCCTCTGCTGTGACTTCATCAATAATTTCCTTCACACGGCCATAACTCAAAAACGAAAAAAGATATTGAAGTTTTGTAAACATCATCCTTACATCATACTTACAAGAAATTGGTCCACTTTGAACTACAAAATAGACAAGAGAAAATATAATAATGTTTTGAAAGAAATTTCTTTTTTGAAAGAAATTTCTTATTGGGGTACTGGAATTTTTCCTTGTTTTTTTTTCTATCTTATCTGTAAGTACCACACACCACTGCTTTTTTGCATGTTTTATTCCTCTTTAAACTCGTTGACGAATCATCTGAATCACTTGTATCTCAATTTTCACTTGTAAATTCTTCTTAGCAATGTCTTGCCCAAAGATTTATCGCTGAAACGAACTCAGTTAATCTCAGCAAACTAATGGAGGATGCAAGTAAGTATACTCTATATTGACAAAAATGTGTTTTGTGAGTCATAAAAGTGGCTAAATTACAAAGCCAGTGTCTTGGTCAATTGACTATGGTTATGGGTACAAAAAAGTGGTTGTTATGATAATGATGATAATTGCTGTGACTAGTGGTCAGTTGTCCTGTTCATGCAGTTAGGTCCTGGTGTGTCGTCCGGGCCAATGATTTATAACAAAAATGTGTTGCCATGTGAGTCGGAAAAGTGGCTAAATTTCAAATCAAAAGTCTTGGTCAATTGACTATGGTTATAGGTACACTAAAGTGGCGGTTATGAAAATGATGATAATTTCTGTGATTAGTGGTCAGTTGTCATGAATCGATACAAAATGTTATGTCAGTCGGCAAAATCATTTCCTTTTAGTTTAAAATCAGTTATAGATAAGTAAAATGAAAGAAAGCATTGACAAATTGACAAATAAATGCAGAACAGTAGAAAAAGTTGGAAAAAGTTGAAGTTTAATATACATGCTTTTGTTGCAGTAACAGCCATCGCTATCTTGCAAAAAACATGTACGATAAGATTGCTTTCAAGCAGAAACAAAAATGTCAATGTCGAATGTCTTGTAAATAGCCAAGCCATTAAAACTTCAATCTGTGCTGCTTGCTTTTGTGCTATTGTTTAAGGCTATCTTAACACCACTTCAGCAGCCTGAGAAATAAATGCAAGAGAGGCTGTTTTCAGGTACAGAGGTTCTAGAAATGCAGGTGTTTCGATACAGCGAGCGAGATATGGCCGTGTTTTTATCTGCCTCTAGGTAGCGTGCTACTGTTAGAGTCGGCACATTTGTCATTATTATCATTTATCATTCGACACCGCTGTCTACAGCAACTGCAATTATTTGCTGGTTCAAGTTTTTAGATAATTCGTATAACCTGTAGCACCTGGGAAAAGGGCTCTTGATAGAGCTTTTGGCTCACTAGGGTTTTGGGAACCATATTTCACGCGTTTCTCGGGATTCAACTATCTCACGGATGACAGTTTTTGCTGTTTCACTTTCTCCATAGGGTTCCGGTATTTCATTTCAATTCTTCTTGATTTTCGGGTTTTTTGGCTTCTGCATGGTTAATTAATCATCTCCATCACAGCACGCGGTTTTCGGATTTTCGTTATATCTTACCCGGGTTTACGGGTTCTAGACACCATTATAAAAAAAACGTTTCATACAGCGATTTTTCCCCATTTTTTCAATCATATTTCAATTGTTAATCTATATTACATTACATATTGTTATTTAAATCTTTATAACACTGTTCTTATAATTCTTATAACATTTGGGTACTAAGGCTACGGTCTAAACTATGCTATATTTAATGTAGCTATTAATATACTTAGTGTTGTGTAATTCATAATAATACTATAGCCACCTTTTTATAGCTATTATTATAGCTATAGCCAAAAAAGTGAAGAGTGTGTGTCAATAAGTTAGTCCAATCCCTAGCAGCCTGATTATGGTATAACGATCGCCACTATTCGTTTATCCTAGGGAGTTATTTGATCAGTTTTGTTCCATTAATTGTTGTTTACAGCGAATTTTTTTGCGGTGTTATGGGACTTTGTTGGAATGGCACAACTTCATTCCTTCCTTGGTTTCTCCTTCTTGGCATCTTGATTTCATTTACCCAGTAAAATACAATTGGGTTGAGCAGCGGGGCCAGCAAGAGAACGTTGAAACACCAAAGCAAAACCTGTCTCTATAGGTATGATCTTCGTCTGTTTAATGGAAATAGATATAATTAGTGGAGCCCATGTAAATAATTCGGTAACGAGCAACACTAAGAGGATTCTTATTGCCTTTCTGCTCATTTGTATTCT
>JAACYV020002128.1:0-14671 GCA_009936425.2 Chrysaora fuscescens
TCACTGTGGCTCAATAAGGCTCAGTGTGGCTCACGTGTTTTAGCCAAATAAGAAAATTAGATATAACATAGAGGCTAGTATCAAATTTGATTATTTTTATTGCCTCACTATGGCTCAATAAGGCTCAGTGTGGCTCATGAAGGCCCAGTGTGGCTCAGTTGTTTTGGTCAGCTGAGAAACTGAAATATTACATCGAGGCTAGTCTCGATTTCATTATTTACCATCTGAAAGATTAGCAGTTTATGAGCAGAAAACTATTCAGAGCAAATACAAATATTATTTGATTCGAATACTATAATGAACCTAATAATACTCAAATAAATTACCAACACAAATATATCTTTAGCCTTATTTACATCTAATATTATTAGTATTCTTATTCGCTTTCTTCACTGTCCGATATGTTTCTTCGCCTTTTTCTCCGAATCGTCACCACGTTTGGACCTCTCCTTTCTGGTATTCCAGCATCACTTTCGCTTTGTTACACCAATGTCGATTTGCGCTGACTGCCGTATTTTAGAGCCATATGTTTTTCCCAGCGTGGACACCTTTCCTTGAACAGTGACAAGTCGAATGTTGCTCTCGGAGTATCTTCAATTAATAGCCATGCGTCGTTCATCGAATCAATACCTTGCCACTGGTTTCGTCTTCGGCGCTCAAATCGTTCTAGATCATCTTCTACGGAGTTTAATTGCTCCCATTTGCCATTAGAAATTGTTATAAACATTACTGGTTGATGATATTGAAAATCATTCATATCTCCACCAGTTATTAGCAATCGTTCATCTTCCCGTATCCAGTCCTCTTCGTTTTGGTCCTCGTCTTGAGTTATTGCTGTGTCGACAACACCTTGCGGCACTGCTCCACAAGTGCTTCCTTCACTAACTTCAGTAATTGCCTGACCAAAATCTTGCGAGAATTCAGGCTCTGCTATTGCTTCAACGTGTAACAGAGCTGCAGCATTTCTATTTGTGAAGTCATTGAAAATGGCCCCTTCATCGTGCCCAGAAATATCGTGCTGAATAGATTCCTGCTCCCAGCGTGGTGTGTTTTTCAATTTTTTAGCTGCCTAATGAAAGCATTTCATGCAGTTTTTACGAAGCCAGGTCACAGCCCGCGTGTTCTTATTTTGAAGCGTATTGGTTTCAAACACTACAAGTCGTGCGCGAATAGCCTCGTCATATATCTGGTTGAAAGCGGGAATGGTGTTGCACGTGATGTAAATTCCCGAGCAATACACAAGATGTACATTCTTTGTGCCTTTGCGGTAAAGCAATGGATCCGCCCTGTAGTATGCGTTTGGCATCGTCCGAGTTCATTGCATCTGGCGGCCAATCATCAACAAAATGCACTCTGTGTTGTCATTAAGAATGCTTGCGGAAAAATGCCTGTCCCATGTTACAGAGGCCAGCTTATCCTGCGATATTATCCCCTTGTAGGGGGCAAACCAACTTGTTTTTCCCGAATCTGGCTCACCGACGCAGCAAAGTTTTTTAGTTTTCTGTGGAAATTTGTCTTTCAACCCCAACTGGTACCATTTTTGAAGGAACGTTTTCAATGTAGGTTCATCTTGGAAGCTGTTGTGAAGACTTTCCACGAAGAGCGTTGGAAGTGGCACGGAATCTGTTTTCCATGTGTAACTCACATATGTGCGGGGCGTCATCGTACCAATGTTGTCGGTCGGAATCGAGTTCTCTTCAAAGAATTTTCTGGCAAAGTTGAAGCACACTCCAAATGTCTTCACTTCTATCAAGTTATAGTCAATTGCTATTTGCTGGATGATGTTGCAGAAAAGCAGGAATTTCCAAATTGTCCAAAACCTTTCTGTTGACGTTCTTGCAGCCAATAATCAATGGGCAAGTAGGGAGGAGATGGAGCAAGTAAATGCTTATCATCTTGCACATTACAAAGACGTTTTGATTTATTGCAAAGGATATCTTCTGACGTCAGTTAGTGCGTGATTTGACATTTGCCACTCGGTTTGTAGCAGTGTTTCTTCTCACTAGAGTCAAAGGGTCACGTCCAATGACCTATCAGTACTTGACAATTGGAATGGTCGAATATTGTAAGGAAAATGGTAGATTCGTTGACCAAACCGAATTTAAAACTGCTCAGCAATATTGGTTCGACTCTTTGATTTTCGACAAAACGAGTACACGGGGACTTGAGGAATACATCGTGCATATAAGGCCGTTGCTGAACCCTCAGTCCGAATATGTGCTCATATCAAGGAATGAGACACAGTTTAAGCAGCTCAGCAATCTCATGTCGGAACTTGTTTTCCGGCGATCGGCAAATATGTTAATCCTACAAGATATCGTCAGATCGTAGCAACAGAAAGTTCGCAAAAACTCCCTGCTGAAGAACATGCAGTTTTTCTATGGTTGTCATATGCGCTATTTTTTAGTGCTGTTTCGTAGAGTGGCTTGGCTGCGTTTAATGCTGGCTGCAACACACAAAAGAAACAGACAGAGCAGCATAATCTGGTTTAATCCTCCATACAGCAAAAATGTCCACACCAACGTAGGAAAAACTTTCATTAACCTCATCCAAAAACAACTCCACCATAACGACAAGTTCCACTGCATCTTCAAGAAGAACAACACCGAAGTAAGCTACAGCTGCATGGAAAATATGACAAGCATAATCAACCAACAAGACAAGAAAATAACCAAAAATAACCCCGCAACCCCCTCCCAGAACGATTGCAACTGCAGAAAAAAAAGACCAGTGCCCACTAGAGAACAACTGCCTCACAACCAGCATAGTATACAACGCACGAGTAACTACAGAAGACGACACACCCGCAAAAAACTACATCGGACGAAGAAACATTTAAACAATGTTATACCCAGCACAAGCTATCTTTCCGAAACAGAAAATACGTAAATGTAATGTAAACGTAAATTACCGCACCTTAGTAGAACTATAGATCCATTGTTAATACATAATTACTCATTAATTATCGACCATAACGTAAATTATCGCACCTTAGTAGAACAATAGACACATACATTGTTAATACATAACAACACCCTAATTATAGACCATTCCAATCTATCACACTTCCATCGTAGAGCCTGGTATAAATAGGTCACAGCGTCTTCATTAGAGTGTGTCTGAAGATCGCAAAAGCGTGAAACTCAGAGTTACAATAAAAATTATGTCTTTCCTTTAATTTGTTACAATCTACAACGCTGTACATGTTTATCTATTGAGCACTTTATCGTCAGGATAGAATCATCCAAATATATTAAATATATATTAATATGTAATTTCAAATATGACTAAAAATAAATTAATATATCATGGAAGTCGGTTCTTTCATACTTTCAAATCATATTTGAATTGTTAGCTGGATTGTTCCAATGGTGTACCAATAACTGTAAGAGAAGAACCAGTTTGGCATAACAGTAAGAGGTGAGTCCTTTATAAGATGTTCAGCTTTCTTCTCTATGATTATCAATTCGTGATGCAGAGGGTAAAACATGCTTAAACCTCTTATGCAATAAGTGAAATTGTATCAAATCAGTCTTTATATACTTTGCTGAAGGTAAAGAACAGACACTAGTCATCAGCACCTTGAAGTAGATTTTAATATGTTATATGCAGAAATGTATGCAATGAATATTTATAAATATAATATCTGTTCAAATAATGTATTCCTTTGAGACAACGACTATTAGTAACACAAAAAAAAACATTAATAACTTCCTTTTCGCGCTTCTTAAAAATCAGTAGCTATAACTAAATCTATTTTCATTTTCATGATTTACAGGTCAGGTGTCTCTATAATAGAGAATGCTATGGACGAACCTAAATGTGAAATATATTGTATTAAAGCTATGCTGAGCCTAGTTGCAACCCTTCGCCTTATTGTGCTAACTGGCATGAAAGGCGAAAGGCCATCTGAGCTTTTTGATACAGAGGTAATTACTGTTTGCTTTTACTTGGTATTAAGAGTTTAGCAATAAAGCTAGTTCGTTGTAAATCATGCTTGTGATGTCATGGTCGGTTTGCTTGTCTTTAGATTATATTTTGCTAAAGCGTGATACCAAAATAAACGAGAAGCGAGTATTGCCTCGTTTTTTTTTGGAATCGTTTTTGTTTTCATTATTTTTTTCAATGCAGAGTGTTGTGAGTTTAATGCAGTCATTTCCTGTCTCTGTGAAAGCTCCAGTCATTGCAAGCGATTCCATGTCTGTTTCAAGGAGGAAGGTAAACAAACTCACTAGGTTTATCATCAGGTAGATCTACTAAATATTAATCTTAAAGTGCTTATGACACTTTAAATGCATAGAGCTGGTGTGCAAACAACAGAATTGAATTATTTCCAGGGCATTTTTCTTCGATAGCCTTTCTTAGTTAAGATTTTCGTGAAAAAATTTCTAAATTACCTAATATTTTGTGACCTCATACGTAAGGCGTGTTTTAGGAAGTAAAGAAATTCAGTATTGGAACATTCTACGCCGTAAATGTTCTGTAACGCCCAGGCATGCATGGGTACTTTCTTTGTCAACCTGTGTCATTACTAGACCCAGTCTCTAGCGCATCGAGCAAGAAGTGCACACACGCGGTCCCTGGTGATTATTCGTTTCCTTTCACAGTCACGATGAGTTAAGGCAACTAAACCATCCTAAACCAAGAGACTGGACGAAGAACCGCGTGTAGTTGAGGTCCGAATGGGGTAAGCTATCGTAATGGTCAGTAAAACCCAGATGTTCCCATTCACCATTTCCCCGACAAAATGATGGACAAAGAGATACATTTTAAATAAGTTTCCTTTGTTCGCCGGCACTGACCCAACTTGTCTCGCACGTCACAGGCAATTCTCTGTGGCATTCATTTTGGCTTAGCCTTTACAATAAAACGAGACATTGCAGCTTCCATAGGGATGCAATTGAAATCAAATTCTGATGCTGTCCTACCTTTAGATGTTGCAAAATGTAATCTTCTAATAAGGCTTTCTGTGACAAATTCATACCCACTTTGTGGTTTCCTTTCAAAGAAACAAGTGCAGGTATATTTTGCACATTTAATCTAGTCCAGTAACCACAATTTTTTCGATTTTTTGCTGACTCACTGTTCGATTTGTCGTCCCAGGATACTCTTGCTCTTTGATATATTAAGCCAATGTTTCTTTAAAAACATTTTCCCCTTGAGTTCTCAGTATCTTATCTGCCGCCTTGGTAGAACGAAGGCGCGGCTAAATTAGAAATTGGTCGTTTGAGATGTAATTTTCTCAACTCCATTACTTCTCTCGGCTTATAGAATCAGATAGCTAATGAAATTCATATGTTATCTTTAATATTAGTTGAAAAATTGGTTAATCCTTAATAAATTCAAAAAACATGGATTTTTCACCCCGAAGCAGGGTCCAGTCCCTGGATTACAATTTTGGAATGCAAATGTTTTAGGGTTAATCAAATCACAGATGGGTAACTTAACTAAATTAAATATTTTTCATATATCTAAATTATTGGTTTAAAGGCTTGCAAACCAAACAAGCTGACTTAACTTTGTATTTGCAGAAATGTTCCAAATATCAGTATTTGTCACGCTCTGTGCTTTTTGTTTGTTTTTTCAGTTCTGTACCTCAGCATTGTCACTACTTATTAGTAATACAAATAAGGACGATATGGAAAATGATGAAGATGCAGTCATATCAGTGTCAAATGATGTGTTTCAACTGGGCAAGCTCTTTGGTTTGCAAGAAGATGCTCTTTTGCAGCACTTTGCTTGCCAACTTTTCTTAGCTGGATTCGATTGTGCAGGAAATGAGGTGATTATATTTTTGTTTATGATTATGTTTTAGAAGTCGCTTCGCGCCGTTTTATGCCCAACCAGAGGAAATTGAGTTCAACCTTGGTTCGATGGAGCCCCCCTGTTTTATAAATCAGAAGTTTTTGCCACTTCAAATCATAATTATGCATATAAGGATCGTCTAGGGGGGTTCATGATCCCTTTTTCCCTTTTAAATTTCCACTTGTTCCCCTGTTCCCTTGAAGAAATCCCCTTGTTCCCCGGAGTTTCGTAGGGATATTGTCCAGTATGATAGTCAGTATTGAAACTATTCATGTTTTGTCGTTTTTATAAGTTGCAGAGAAACATAAAAATATGAAGAAAACTTCATGCTTAAACTTTTTAAAAACAAAACAACGACCAAACTATTGAGCCAACCTGATAACAATACCCAATGTATAAGGCGTGGTTGACATGTCAGTAATGGAATGTCTAGAATGTCTGCTTACTAGGTCATTGTTTCTGTTGGTCTAGATGGTTATGCGGATCAAAGCATCGCTGAAAGTGGATTTTTTTTTCGTTTCAAAGTTGAATATTGCAAAGCTATTCACGATGTACGAATACACATGATACACCAATTGACGTTGTTAAAAGTCTTTTATTACGCGCAAATATCTTGTTTTCTTCGATCAAACGTTGGCCAAGGCAAATCAAATTCATTGTAGTCGCCCCGTTTTTTTTACGTCACTGGGCGCATATCATTGTTTACTATTTTGCTGTACGCAGTTCTCGAATTACAGCATTCTTGAAATCACATGGTATTCGTTGTCTTTGAATATGCTCAGAATATTTGCATATAGTTTTCTACACATTCTGAGGCTACAACACGTAGCCTAGCCAACTCGTAGATGCGCTGCGAATGGTTGCGGAGATTTTAAAAATTGCATTGCTGTGCTGTTTAGTTTACAGTTCACCTAACTGGACGGATGTAAAATTACTCGCTTGAAAAAGGTAACCAAATAGCTTGTTTCCCTTCAAACTAATTGATATCTAGTTCTATTCAAATACAAAGTAACTAGCCTACATTAATTTGACTGTTTGTTGGATTTATTCCGACCTGTCCAAAATTTTGAGTCCAATTACCACACTTGAGGCCTCAAAACAGGAAAGCAAGAAGAGACAATTTGATTAAAAAAATTGTTATACAATGCAAAATACAGCATGGGCCAACATATCTGGACTATCTATATTAGAACGCGCAAATGTATGTATGTTTGTATCACGAAATCCTTTGTTTTGAGCTACCCCGATTAACGGTTGGCGTTCTTTCTTTTTTCCCTCCATTTACCCCTGGGCGTCTGCCCCCACTGCCTGAGCGGTGTCAAACCTATTTTATTTTGTAAACTTACTTCTCATCGACTCACCATCTTCGATCTAAAACGAATTTCCATCTTCGCTTCTAAAGGGCTCTCCCGCTTTACTGCTTCGGATCTTACTTGCGGCAAATTCCGTTTTTCGAAAAATTCTTTCTAACGACCAAAGCCTTGAAGGTCTGCTTACTTTATGTCATTTTATTTACGTAAAATTCCTTTGAGTTATGGAGTAAAGGCCCATACAGTTTTCTGTTTTGGTTTGCCTTGCTTTTCCATTCTTTCAAATGCTGTTTACCCACTGTTACAAGACAAAGGACCCATTCGTCTCTTGCCTTTCAAATGTCAATCCGAGTGCTGTCCTGCTATCTTTGAAATTTCAAATGATGCATGATCACAATGACAGCTCTCAAGTTGACTGTGGATTTATTGTGCAGTAATGCGCGGAGTTTGTCAAGAAGGACTTGGGGAACTAAGTGAGCTAGAACAACACGGAATTGAGGACCTATATCAAAATCCACTCATTCGAGGCAAGATTGGGCAACAACGGAGGCGCCGCGCAGCGGAAAAATCAAAATAATTATTAATTCTTAATATTTCTTTTTATCAAAATAATTATTAATTCTTAATAATTCTTTTTCACGAGGTTTCAGTGATTTAAGGATGGAAAAGACGCAGGAGCTTCAGTGAAGAATGCCTTTCGTGTATATCAGATAAACTAGTAAACAGTGAACATAGGAAGTTGCCGAGAGACACAAGTTTAACATTTTAATTACGTTAATTACGATATTCTTGGTCCAGTGGTATTTCGGCACACGCGTGCAGAAAGACCAACAATTTAACATACAACTGTAAATGACAATATTAGCACTACTGGCAACTGCACTACAGTCAATTATGATCATAACTTTTATGACCATTCACCATCGGATGTCGCATCCGTCAAATTGAATCAGTCGACAACATGATTGAAGAGCATGTGAATCAAAGTTATGGCCAAAATTAAATAGGAATCCCCGAACTTCGGGTCTTATCCAGGGATCAGGGAAAATTTTCTCTTTTCGAGGTTTTCTTCCGTTTTTATATGTTATCTTGTGGAATTTTGAAATGAAATCTGAGCTCAAATGAAATGGAGGCTCATGTTTCTCCAGAAGCATAAAGCGGAAGTGTATGTTTCTTTTCTGCGTAGCTATTACGCTTGATAAAGTTTGATACAAAATGGCGGTGGAAAGAATTAGAATGAAAGTTCTTTTTTGATTCCTAATGTTTCACACTAGATAAGGCTCGTGAATATGGATAGTATCGCACGTATAACCTCTGATACATGGTAGCCCAATTAAGATAAATAATTTTTAGGGGCCATGTTAAATGCTATCGAATATTAATAAACAATATTTAAAGTAGGCTACCTCAATACAACATTAATAGAATAATCGAAAGTATTTATTTGTATTATACAATATAATAGGGAAAGGTTAAAAAGTAAACGTACTGAACCTTCATTTCTTTATTTCCACTATTGGCCTTTTCTCTCACTAGATGCTCTTCATACTTTCCCTCTATTTACAATCCTAGTTGGCGCTAATTTTTCAGAAAATCTGGACTTTCGACTATTCGGTCAGTATTGATGGGGTTTAGGGTGGGGCGGGGGCAAAAAACGGATTTAACGAATTTGCACAAGGGTGGATGACCAAACTCATGTGATTTCTGAGTCATAAATCCATCAGCCTCAAGACTTGCTATCATTGCTTCGATGTGGCTAGAGCTTGGATCATGTCTTGAATTAATCATTGAAAAATATTCGTTTCTTGTCTAACCATTTACCTTGCTTTTTCCCTGACCTCATTTGTTACATTAGATTTCAATCGTTTTTCTTTATCTTTTTTCTTTCTTTTTTTTGTTGAAAACTTAATCAATAGGCCTACCAAATTTCTAGCAAATTGAACGATTTGACCCTGTCCCTACGCGATAAAAATATCTTCCTCTGCCTCTGAATCGCAGTTGAACATCTTAATATTTGCTCCTTTTCTCTTCCGTCATCTTATCGGCCGTCAATGAAATGCTGATAGTATGACTCACTCGGCTTGTCAGGCACGATGCGATTTATAAAAGAGGACTCCTGACAGTCTCTTCCACGCCGTATTGGAAACCTTCAGTGACTAAAACACAAAATTTTCGCCGTGCTTTAAGAAGATTTGTTTAGAGCACATTGCCCGAAGACCGGAATTGTGTCGTCATCGAGGATATAACCTCTAAGTTTGTAGGGCTGTTTGAAAAGTGAATTATAGTTACTAAACTGGGTTGTAAAAATGATAGACTGGAAACACATAACGGAAGCTTGTTTATAAAATCTTAAATAGAAACGGAATATTAGTTATTCCCCCTTGCTAAAAATGTAAGACTTTGTAAAAATTGAAGTATTAAAAAAGTATATAATTCAAAACTTCCAAACTTTAAAATTGTAACATGTTTGATATTTCTGTTTTTGATTTTTTTACCCATTTCAGGCAGCACTTTCTGTTCACGATAAGACAGCCTTGGTGCAGCCACTGCTTGCTGTGTCAGGGTCTCGGCTAGCTGTTCTCTTGATAGAATCTTCTGACTCAGCAACGTTTTCTACGCTGGTATCCTGTCTCCCAACTCATATCACTAGTTGGCTGCAAAGTCAAGTAAGTAAAATTTACTTTTCCATTCCACCAATATACACCCTCGAATGCATCAGCGAGGTAGTAAAGGATATACCTATACAGTAAGGCCCTGCATTCACGAAACCGCCTAAAAGAAACTTTCAGGCTACTGAAAAACGAGTTGTCTCTTGAAGAAACTCTTGACACTCACACCCAAAATAAAGTTTCTGGTATTTCGGTTGATAATATCTAAATGGAGCTAAATGCCTAAAGCATCTTTAAAACAACGAGTATGAGATCTTTACAGTTCCTTTACTGATTTTACAAAAATTCTAACTGATTTTGTTAACATTCATCAATGACGTAAATCCCTTTCTGTTGTGACCTATTTTCCAGGACTTTCCAGAAAAGAAATAAGAAACTTAAGCCTGAAAAAGAGCAAGTACCATAGATACAAAAAACTTTAGGCTAAGGTGTAAAAAATCTATTTCTTAAACTCGGGGCCTTACTGTATGCTGGATTCAATTACAAAGCGAATGGGATACTACAATTCCACTATTTCTCTCTACAGAATAAGCCCAGTAGGTTGCATCGCTATTTAGAAACTTTGTGTTTTTGTTAGATGGAAGCTATATCGTATCTGTTAAGCTCGACTAGTTACTGGTTTGCAACCTTACTTCTTAATTTGTTTTTTTTCGTAGAATACTAAAAAAGTCATGGCATCGAATGATAGCATCGACAAAAACATTCAACTTTTGAATCGAATTCTCTCATTTTCAGCAGCGAATTATGAAGGCAAAAACTTCATAACGGACTTGATAGAAAGCCTAGAGTTATTTGCTACCACGCAATAGTTGCGGTGCTCCGTTCCCTGTTCATAATTCAAGGTTAGGAATAAATAGTCAGACCCCAGATAGCTATATTTATTTTTGGCTCCAAAATGTTGGTATTGATTCAATTTTTCATATCCTTAAATCTCATAATAATTTCTGATTTTTGAAGATAAGAAGTTTAAAAGAAAATTTATAACGCATCTGACCGTGAAAAATGTTGGGTGTTTTACTTCACACCCTCAGTCATTAGCACGGTCAAGTCCCTTATAAATTTGCAAACTTTTATCGCGATGGAATGAAAACCAAGAAGACGAGCGACAGTTAATCATCGAAAAGGACATAAAAAATTGAAAACCTACAGGTTTTGTTCTTGAATTATGCACCTTAGCTACACTTGTTTCTTTATAATGTCAAACAGATTTCAAAGTGAACTTAAACTGTAGATGGGTTTTCAAGCGAAATAGGTGCCAGTGTTCGATGCCAATGCCAAAGTCCGTTGGAACAGTATAACGTTTTAGGGGATATGAAGTCCGGTCCAATTTTTTTCAACATTTTGTTGTGAGCGAGCTATTGTTGCCGCTCTATAACCCATCTACAGGCCTTGGCCACCATTTTTGATCCCCTCTTGGAGAAAACAGCCAAAGTTTTGTATTACATCAGTGAAATAAAATCCGTACTGCGCTTGCTATTGCCAGCCTTTGTTGGGAAACCCCTGAAGGCCCGCATCTTAGTATGTTCATATACTGAATAAAACACTGAGGCTATTAAAAGTTAAGGAGAAGGAAACTTCCAAATGAGTTTCAGCAAAATCCTTGGCCGCCGAAAGTAACAAAAGCATGTTCTAAATAAGAACCTAATTCAGCCTGGAAAAGAAAGATTTTCTTATGGTGACTTGCTGTGTTTCACATTACCATTTTGTTTTACCATCATCTACAATTTGTATCTTTTATTAATCATCTTGGTTTCTTTGATTCGTATTTCTCTTTTCCCTTGAAATTTATGGAATAACTCCTCTTGATTCTTTTTCCTTTAGCTTTGATCATTTTTAGCTACCATCGTCTTTAAAATTTAAAGAGATTTGATATTTAATTTGTCAAAATTGTTTATGTTGTTCGGGTTCAGTGTTTATTCGAGGCCTTAAAACTTGTCTAATAGAGAAAATTTCATTCAATCGTATTACAAAACTTATTAACGTAATTGTTTAGTTTTATTTTTGAACATACTTACATGATTGGTCAATCATCCTAATTTGCAATAATGATAGATTAACAGAACGGGACGTTAGAAGGTTTATATTACATATCCTCCCCCCATCTACGGTCAGCAATACTGGGATATGTCATCGCTGTTCTTGTGGATTTATTATGCTGGTGTTCCCCTTAGTTCCCTCGTTTGTCTTCCATGCTCTGTTTATATCATAGGTTAGAATTATCGTTGTAACAGTTGTAACAAAAGGTAGGACACAATGCTGATTTTCACCTATCTCTACCTTGTGCTTCTGTCGGGCTTTCGCGTGGCTAAGTGCCCTCTTTATAAAGCCATTTGTTTGTAATTTCTATTGACGTGTTACAATTTGTTAGAAACTGTTTAATGGCTGTCGACGTTTCGGATAGCTTTGGCCTACTTCCTTCATGGTCATAATCGTGGTATTGATATGATCTCTGTCTCCGCCGCCACCACCGCTGCGATCTGAAGCCGGATCCAATCTTAAATTGAGGCACCTGAGTCCTCTGCTTCATACCATACTACTGCTAACGCACCCCAGCCCGGGTCTTTGCAGCCTAATATTTTATATTGTTCTCAGTTTGATCTCTATTTAATAGAAGTTTAGTCCTCCCCCTCTCAAATCGTATACCCTTAGCAATTTATTACGTTTTTATCCTACCTGCATTTTTGTAAAACTACTGAATGTTTTACAAAGAAAAACAAATAACAATAGTACAGTTTTCTTATGTATTATAAGACTTATAAAACTCTAAACTTCAAACTTTACTCGACGACACAAGTTTACTCGACGACGCAACTTTTCTCCACGACAACGTCCTTACGACCGACTACAATCACATGAAACACACCCTACAACATAAACACGATAATTAATCCAAACAAAAGAACTGATGACAACACATGGGTAGATGGCATAATGAAATACATATATGACTTGATGTTATGACATGGAGTGTGGATAACATGGTAACAAACTACAGGGCACAAAATTCAAATTTCACATTACAAACATCATTAAAACACAAAAGGCACAACTATTAGTACAACAGATTGCTAATAGTTTGATTCTCGTTCGCACTGTTTCTGTGATATCCTTCCTGACAAAGTTTGTCAAACATGATAATCCGACGCAAATTAATGCAGGATTTATGCCATAGGCGTTATTATTCTATACGCCCGCCCTAAGCCCCTTTTTACCCTTCCTGGTTTACCCATCCCCCTGTGAACATCCTTTAAATATATGCTGCGCGCGAACTCCCCTTCTATTGTCTTTCCGGCATGTTCATGGTTAGGTAAGTTGCTCTTAGGATTGATATAACCTATTTCCCTCCCTTCCTCCCTGCTCTCTCTATCTATTATCTCGCTATGTCGCCCTCGTTAGGCCACCCCAAATAGGGTGGCTTATTTCGATATATTAGTTTATTGATATTTATCACTGTGTAGAAAAATAAGACGTAAGAGTGCATTCTAGATAGTACATCAGAAGAGATCTGATTGTTCTGTTTGAGCTATTGATGTGATTGATTTGATTTGATTTTATCATTCACACTGTGTGGTTTGTTATTTCGCCAGATACAGCCCCAATCGCTGCCAATATCTTGTGTCATTCTCCTGGTTTTGTTCTGTGTTATATCTACAGCCTCAGGGGCAAATCGCCCATTGCCGGAGTAAACATAAGTTTTTCATATTTGACAAAGTTTGTAAGGTTTTCGTTCTTATTTAAAACTTGTTCAAATTTAAAATGGTTCCTCAGCCGTTCATATTTACATTGAATTAAGTTGGTGATGACAGTTTTTTAGTTCTCAGGACAGTGCTTTCCAGTGGTAACTGGCAATTTTTTCTGTTTCCCCTGGCAATGTTTTCTGTTGTCAGCCCTTTTTCACAATGTTAACAGAGGTTAGGAGAAGTAAAGATTGTTCAGTCAAATTACCCAAAATCTAAAAAACGGAAAGTCCACAATCACAGCATTTGAAATATTGTCTTCCTAAGAAAATAAGAAAAAGTGAACAAAAAAAGAATTGTTATCACTAATTGGCAAGCTTTCTTTTGCATCAAAAGTTTTTTCTCCGGGTCGCACCTTTATTCGTCGCCTTATTGATCTTCCAACCTCCGTTCAGAAATTAAATCACCCCATATCATTAGACAAGGATTCACGGGCGATATCGCATGGTGGATGGCCTATTTTTCGGGCTGGAATGGCAAGCACCGGATCCTGGACTCTACGCTCACTCTAACAGATGAATTGGATCTGTACATAGATGCATCCAGCCTCATAGGATTTGGAATTTACGACAAAGGGGTTTTTAATGTTTTTCTGCCTTGTTTCTCCTTCTAGTCCCAGATTTAATGAGGCAGGTTAGATTAAACGATATGTCTTTAGACAATAGTCTAGAGACAAGATTTGAGAATCAAAGAATAAATCGATATCAAATTTGAGTATCCATGAGGACTGTATTTTGATTTAAGAACTTTATCATCTGGACGTATAAAAACCATGAAATGGTGAATTTACTTCATCCAGAAAGAACGTCCAGCTCTTAGTGATAAGACAACAACTAAATTAAAAACAATACAAAGGAAAATTTGATACAAGATTCGGCCTGGTGGCCCTTGGCCGCTAAGGATATAAACAATTCAATTCAATACAAGAATTCCAACTGGTTCTTCTTTTACAGGTTCACCTTTGTTATTTCATTGCAATAACAGTGCGATTGTTGACTTTCGGTCTGCTCAGTCTACGAAGTGTCCATTATTGATGACATTGCCCCGCCGCTTGTTCTTTATCACAGCAAAGCATCAGTTCACCGTGAACGTCAGGCTTATATCCGGAGTTGATAACACCCTCGCAGGTGCCTTATCACGTCTTCAACTA
>JAACYV020002239.1:0-17175 GCA_009936425.2 Chrysaora fuscescens
AATAATGCTGGCAGTGCTATACTCTCTCGTGATAAGAGGATAGGCATGCTTAGCTCATTCCCTTTGCTGTGAGATGGATTTTGAATGATGCTGGCAGTGCTATACTCTCTCGTGATAAGAGACCATTCGACATTCCTTGTCTCTCATTTTATTGTATCCCAAGTTGGGTTTTATAATTTGCTGGGCCTCAGTCGTTTGTTGTTTTTTATTTTAATCTTATAGACAAGTGAATCTGTGATGTTGGATTTGATGACATATGCAGATTTAGAATCTTTAAGATCTCAGAAAATCAATGGCGGACCCAAGAAAGGAAACCAAAACAACTCTTTGCAACTTAATAGTAAAAGATATCTTATTATGACCTACACTGTGGAATTTGACCGGTTTGTCATTTCATTTTGTATCCTCAAATACCGGATTGGAAATTTCCTAATTTGACTGAATAGCTCTAAAATGAAGCTGCAAATAAAGATGCCATTTATGTCTCTCTTCCAAAATTTGCCAAGAAATTACCATAGCTACCTTAAAATGTTTTTTCTTGATTCTATTGAGTTGAAGGATGATCTTTTTCAGAATTCATTATCCATTATCTCTACAATTTGCTGGCAAACCAGATACTGTATCACTGAGACATAAAGTTGCAAGACAGCAAGAAGAAATAATGCAACTAAAATCAAATGTAATTTATTTTATAAGTTACCTCATTTTGTTATTCTGCCTATTACCATAAAACAATTATTTTCAAACATTGCCCTCTTCCTTTGAACCTATTCTTTCAGTTATCTTAAAATGCTTCTTCTATCAAAGGCAATAGCAATGTTGTAATTTTTTTGTAGATAAGTGAAATGAAAATCTCCGTTGAAGAACCAAATGAAGAGTAAGCAATCTTTACTTTGAGATTCAAACCCACCCTTTAATACGTTTGCGCAAGATAAAAACTGAACGCATGACTTGTGATGAAATTTAATATGCTGCAAAAACTGATTTTCTACGTTATTTTTAATGTGTTTCAATTAGTTGGTTGGAATCGCTCACTTAAAACATGAGTGCAGCAGTTTCCTTTAATTTGTTCCCGTTAACTTGCTGACTGGAATGAGTTTGAATATTGAGGTGTTTTGTGGTACCAAAGCTTGAAAATTAATGACGAAAGCCAGACGTTTGGAACCAAGTGACATTAATTGAGTATGAAGATCTGAATTCATTGAGTTATTTTTCATTCTTTAAAGATTTGAGCAATTATTGCGTGCAAAAGAAGAAATACAAGCTGAATTAGATATGTGTAAAGGAGTTTTAAACAAAACTGGAGTTGCAAAAGAATTAAGAATTCTTAAAAAAGTCATTCAAAGCTTGGAAGTGAGTGAATATTTTGCAAATTTCAATGCGTTTTAAAGGCGTAAATTTACGTTCAAATGATTCAATGAAGATGATGTTAGACATTACACAAACAATTCAACCAGTGAGCATGTTTATGGGACTTATTAATATGTTATTTATTATTATTTTGTTATCGGCTGTTAATCTGTTATTTACTCAATGTTTACTTTAGAGTGATTTATTAAAAGAAAGAAGCAAATTTAAGCGAATGCAATTCAAGAAAACCGAGGAGTGTAAAAGATTATTAAATGAGGTAAATTTTTCATCTTCTGATATTGCAATAATATTTTTAACTCAAATATAGTGCGAATTATCAAATCAAAACTAAACTATGTGAATATTTGCTATGTCTCAAACTTTTACAGTAAGGTACCTTTTTAAGATTTTTGCGGTGTATTTATGAAAAGTATTCCGTATTTGTTCATGTCTCTTTAGTTATATAAATTTTTATCATCCGACGTTTGATAGCACTAACACACGGATTCGAGCCTGTGGTAATCTTATGCCTTAAATGTGCTGAAAATCTTCATTTCAGCATAAAGCAATTTTAGTATCTAATTTCCTGTTCTTCTTTCCAGTTAGAAGAAGTTAAAGCAAGTGAAAGGAATTTAAGAGTTCGTTGCAAAAATTTAACTGAAGAACTTGCAATTATGAAAAGAGCGTTAGTATAGTTTTAAGTTTAGGTGGAAATTCCTTATTTGTGAATCTTTTCTCGATGGTCCTTTGTTAAAATGTGGTTAATGCATGGTTATTACATATGAGAATGCTCCTATTTCTAACCGTTGTTCTTGTTTTCAGATCAAGTCATTCGCCGCAGATGAAAATGCCAATTTATGTCAGCCGATGGCAGAAAAAAGGAAGCGGAAGAAGATCTGTTTCTCAGGAAAGACAACCACGTGATAAATCAGCTGGTCATAAAATTAAAACTCCGTCGCCTTCAGGTATTTATCTAAATTTGGATTGGTCTGCTTATTTGCTATTGTTGCAAGTTATTCTATTGCTGCTATCTGTATCAGTGATCTGTATATTCCTCCTTGTCTTCACCATCATGGAGACAAGGTAGCACTTAATTCAGCGGACGTGATTGTTTTGCCCTTTTTGCTTGGATAGTATTAAAAAGATTGAATCGATTTAATTTGAATTAAATATTTACAACCTATGATCCTCTTTGGAAGCTATTATCTACATATTTGTTTGCCTCAATTTCTTTCAAATTTGTTTTTAGGAAGTCGCAGATTCAATCCAACAGCGTATCCTTTATTCCATATCCAAATTCTTGTTTCCTTTTTAGTTTCGATTTAATTCTATATAATTGATTTATTTTAAGCAACTAAACAGTTGAATTTCGCCTGAGATAAAAGATATAAAGATCTCAATGTTTTCTTTTGCTTTTTCATTTTTTTTTACTACCATTGTTAAAGATATATTGAAGAAAAACATCGAAGGCAGAGCGAGGCGAGGGATGCGCGAGGGTTGGTTGATTCGATTTGATTACTAAACCTCAGCTGATTTAGGATAATATCTTTAAGGATGACTTTTAATGAAACAAAATAGCATTGTTATGCGTGCTCTAACATTTGTTATAATGCAACATTTAGGTTGGTCTAGAATTGTGATTTATTTCCCACTCGTAAATCTGATCGGTGCTTCTTTTTCTGAGTTTGTCAAACGTTTGGTGTTTTAGAAGAAGCAGATCAAATTCGCATAATCATTCTGGGCGTCGGTCGCGTTCTGGTTCATTTGGTAGATCAACACCAGACATATCTTCCCACGTGAAGCAGAGGCCACCTTCTGCAAGGCGATCATCTTCTGCCAAAGGTCAACTATTTATGTAATTTAATCAAATACGCTTTATTGATGTAGCTAGATGCAAAACCCCGGTCCCTGTACAATATTTGCTATCTAAGAACAGTAATATTTTATTCTTGCATGCTTTAAAGAGAACAATGTAAGAGAATGTAATATATTTCAAGGTTCAAGTGTTTTCCAATATCTATATATGTTAACTCCAGTGTTTCTAGGATTGCGAAGAACAATTATACTATTATTTCCTTTCTTTAAAAATAGGTTTTTTTGGGCCTAAATTGAAGCGTACTTCTTCAGTTGGCAGCTATGGTAGCAGACATTCCTCTTTTGATAGTGACTCAGAACGAGATCGATCTCAAGGACGAAGAAGAAACAGAACACCAAACATCGCAAAAAGGTAAATCAAATATGGTACCTTTTTACCTTTTTAAACTCAATAAGCGTTTAGCATTGCATGTTCATTGGCTCTGATACTTGATACAGCATTGCAACCTGCTCCAAGTATAAAAGTTGCATTTAAGAACCGAATGGGTCTGTCATTTTTTATTTAATCTCGTGAAATAGTGCTGGCAATTTTGTGCAATTGTTTTTAGAAATTCTTGCAAATACGTTTGATAAGAAGCAAGGTACATATCATTAAAGCTCCATGTTGTTCCTAAAAATGCTCTTCCTTTGTTTCCCTAATGAACTTTGTTTCCCTAATCTACCTTGCCGTTTCTTTTTATCCTGCAATGTAAAATCATGTATGTTGTGTTTCAAGGACCACAAGTACTGGGAGTATGACAAAGAAAAATTCTAGAAGATCAATTGGTAGATCTGCTTACAGTTCTGGTGGTTCCGAAATCGTAAGATCTTGTCTTTGCTTTTTAATGACATAATACTGGGAATATTGATAATATTTTTGTTGTTGTTGTTAATATTATATATATATAACGAATATTAACCCGGTTGCCCCAAGATATCTGATTATTTTTGTACGATAGCTGTAATAAAGTCCATTCACACTTAAAGCGGCCTATGTGTTCTTCATAAATAGGACGAGTTGGATGAAAGAACTGAAAAACTTTCGCGAAAAGAGAGTTGGAGAAGTGGAAAAAGAAAAGCAAAAAAGAAAGAAGGTCATTTTAATATTTTTGGCCATTCAAAGCAAACTAGATAGATAAGAAACTGAGATGTGAAACGATGATTTACCAAATTTTCCTTTTTGGATAATAATTTGATATTTTCTGTTTCTAGTTGTTGATGACGAAACTCGAGATGGCTCATTGGATATTGCAAACATCGATGCGAGGCTAAGTGCATTGCAACTATTTATGAAAACAAATCTGAGTGAACTATAATAAACTGCATTACGTGAAGTATCTAATTGTTATAGTAGCTACCCTTTAATTTCTATGATCACAAGGAAATGTGTTGTAAAAAATGATTTTACCCTTAAGAGAGCGTCCCTATTTTCGTTTTACAGCTATGGACCTTTCTAACCTAGTTAGATCGTGCAGGTAACTCGCCCTAAACGAGGCTGTGCGTTGACACGAGGCCTTGAGGTCACGGATACCTGCTTGTGTTCATAGACAAAGCCAGGACAACGCGTCCTTCGGTTAAAGAATTCAATCAAATGTTCACAATGTTTTCTTATAATGAACCTTTCAGCTCCTATCTATATTACAACACTATGCATTTATATTGAGTTGTCTTGATTGCTTGGCAAAGGCACGGAAACTCAGGGAATCGATGGATTATTGAACGGGTTCAAAGTATATTATGTTTTGAAATTCAACTTCGTCGTCCAATTTATCTTCAAATTCAGAGCGAAACATTTCATTGTTTCGGTTAAGATTCAGTTTTTGGTTGACGCAATGCATTTCAACTATTCACTGCCAAAAAGTCAAGACATTTTCATCGGAAATGATTCATCACACTCTCTTGAATTTCATGATAAGCATCAACTCGTTTCCTTATATTCTGCATATTTCTCAACAAGGTGAGTTCCTATTTTCAATGATGTTTGTTCTTTATTCTACTTTCCTTTTACTTCGACCATTTCTATTTCATAATATATTTCAAGTCACCCTGATTTTGCTATTTCGATATTGAAATGTACTTGAAATTAAAGAAATCGCAGGGGGGTTAGATGCTGGTACTTCCATAGCTTCATCCTGTGGATACGCGAGGCGTGGCGATATTCGTATTCTGTTTATCACAAACTGTTGATATAAAACATCTAATGTGTTTATTTCATTCTAGTAATTCATTGCATGTGTTTCTTTTGGAATGCGTTGCTTGTCTTGGCCTTTTTGTTGCAATTTGTGGTTACAGATTTCTAAAGGTTTCTTTGATATTTTTACCCTTTTCTAACACATTAAAAAGACTGATTGGCAAATATTTGCAACATAAATATTCTCACCATATCTATGTATAAATGTAGCAGCAGCTCCTGTGGTCCAGATACCCTTTTGCTATCCCCTGAAATAAGAGTTATGTGTTGAGAAACTTTTGCAGGCAATTCTGGGAAACAATTCCCTCTGCATTGCGTATATTTTTATTTTTTAAATTGCTAAAATATGCATTTAGAACCGTTTGAAGTTTGGCTTTAAATTTTATAACCTGAACTCTGGTTTACTTGCATTGCATTTTACATTTATCATTCGATGAAATTTCTTTCTTAGCTTGCGATGTTTACGTCTGGTTTCATTTTGGCATTTGCAGCATTTTATGTACTCAGTTCGAGGTTAATCAAAACAAAATATTGCTGCACTAATCACGGGAACGAGGAGGGTAGGAAATTTGGCTTCTTATTAACCCCCTTCCTTCTTTTTCTCTAATTCAAAGCAAAAGCAAAACCGAAAGAAACTCTTGCATTAATGTGTGGTCACATATACAGCGGAAGTATTGATAGTCATTGTACCTTTTTCTCTTACTCAACTGCTATAATACAGATTTACTGTTATCGTTTTATTGTCATGACAGATTCTTTTATTCCATCATTCAGCTTGTTCTGAAGTGACCGTTTCTTTTTTACAGTTCATATTGCTTCGAGTGCAGCTTTTGGTATCATAATTGGCTTTATTGTTTCTCGAATGTATCGACTTGGTGTTTTCTTCATCGGGAAAAGTTTAGGCGTGGTAAACATTGTCTCTTGTTTTCTTACCATGAACGTTTGCTTTTCTGAAGTCATAGTAGATGTGTGATGGCTGGTTAGGTGGGGCTGAAAATAATTGGAAATAAGAGCTTTATGTTGGATCTTACAGGTCTCTTGATACATATCTTTCGCTCTTTCTTTTTCTGTTGTAAAATGTGTAATTGATATTTAATTTTTTGATTTCAGTTGATAGCATTAGTATTATTGCAAACACCACTTGGACAATACTTTAAAAGGTAAGCAGACAATGATAAGAAACTGAATTGACCTGCTTAGATCTTCTTCTGTGATTTTGCTCTGTATAAACCTCTCTTTTGTTTGAATTTTCTTTCAAGTAATGCTACTGTTGGAATTCTTCTTGCATTGCTGGCAATGATGTTTGGTTCTTTGGCATGCAAATTTGAGAAACCTTTGGTAATTGCTGCTACTTCAGTCCTTGGTACATATGTCGCTTTATGTGGTATGTTCCTTCATAGTTGTATGTAGCTACGTTAGTAGTTGTGTTTTTCTTATGTGGCTCTTTCTTACATCATGTACACGTAATTCGTTTCCAGCTTGAACATTAATTGACACTTTCATTCATCTTTAGGTATCGATGTTTTCTTGAAAAGTTCGTTTTCATTTGCTGTTTTTGGATTTATAATCTACTTCAAGGAAATCCTCCAGGCTGGAATACATTCAAAGTGGCATCTTGAATCAGCCTCTCTTCCCCACCTTCAATTGACAGTCAGTTGGCTGGAAATAAATAGTAAATGATTTTTATATTTAACAATTATAGCTAATATACGTGTAATAGGGTTTTAAAGCCTTGTTGGCTGGGCTAGAAAAAGGCTTTAGCTGAAATCGAATGTAAAACCTCTGAAATTTGTTCAAATAATTTGAATGAATGGATGATTATTCCTTCCGCAGGTTTATCGATGCTGGGAAGTTGGATTGCATTATCTGTTGTTTGTTGTTTGGTTCAATTCAAAGTAACTGCAAGAAACCTTCAGGAGGGTGGCCAGATTTGCCCATTCGATTTTTGGTCTTGCGTTTGCGGATGTTGCAAGAAGAAAGAAGACAAGAAATCAGAAGAAAAACAGGAAACTGTTTATATGTTTACAACCGGACAAAAATACACTTTACATGAAGGGAAGCAAAGATGAACGAAACTGAGGTATGATATCAAGTAACTGATAAAACTGATAAGACGTTTAATTGTATTTACTCTGATTTCGAACAATAATAATATGGGTTTTATATTATATCATCTCAAATTTTCAGGCGCACACCACATAATTCCTTTCCTCTTTTGATTTCCGCGTTCATTATGCCAAGGTTCTTGGCTCATAAATCTGCAAGAAATTATCTTGGTCGGGTGCATTGCTTATTATAATGAAAGGCTGAGATTGAGATTGAGATTAAGTAACTTCTCAATTGAAGACCTACCATCTTGGTTTCTAATGAGCCATCATACTATCATACAGTTCAAGGGAAGGTATTAAGTAGCTTTGATCAAAGGGTGTAGTCTTGAGCTACCTTTGCAACCACGTGACTGTACTAGTATCATGCATCAGTGACGGAAACGCGGATGATTCAAAGAGTGAATTCTTGCCCATGGGCTTGTCTGTCTGTCTATTCTGTGCCTATTGACAATGTTCTGTTAAATGCATGTACGTATGGTCGGCATGCATATTGCGTTAAATGGATCAAACAGGTCTGGTTCCTCTGAAAAGCTTCAAATAATATTATGGCTGTGACGGAAATGATTAGCATTCTAATTGAGACATTCAGACAATGTTCGGCCTCCACGCTAGACCAAAATTAGAACATTTCCAAGTTGGTCCCCCTGTGTTCTTCCAAGCAAGAATTTTTCTCAGAGTTCACGATAAAAGACATTAATGTAATTCCGGAAATTCAGAAATGTTCATAGAAAACTGACGAGGGTTTTTCTTTGAAAATTGCGAGCCCGTTGAAAGCGATTGGTTACTTTGATGGTTAATTGCGTAAACTTTTCGCTGTCTTCTAAATTCCGTGTTAGTAATCCTGTAATCTTTATAAAACCCTGATTTCAATGAGAACTCTCCAGTTTTTTTTGACGACATTTTTGCACCCCAATCAGTGAGCGATTTTAACCAATCAAGATACGATCATTGGTGAAAGAAAAACCAGACATTGTTCATCGTCTGGGTTACAAAAGTCCCGTCGCGATTCAACTTGACGCAAATGGTTTAATACATTACAGAAGAAGCGCATTGAGGAAAAAAGAGAAATTTAACGTGGCAAAGGTATGGCATTATATTAGATTTTCATTTTGCAACATTTTATGATATTTATAGATACTGCGAACATTAACTGCGCGCTATTTTTATTTTCCCATTCATTTGTTCGTAAGACCAAGGGCATATGTCATTAAGGGCTACTGCGAAAAGCAGGCCTGTAAAAAAAACCTTATTCTTGCTTTGATGACTTTGGTAAAAATGTTATTAAACTGAATGAAATCTTTACGACTAGCCAACTCAACGCATTTTGAGACAGCTATGTGCGCATACTTCATCAATTCGGTCAGTAATGCGCATTTTTGGTTCAGAAAATGATGTCAAAAACCAAACGGTTAAAATGTTAAAAATAGATGAGATGGCAAAATAGATGGAATTATTGATGTCTGAGAATCAATCTTTGTTGTCTTGGAATGTTAAAATCTTTATTCGAATAAAATGAGGCAGCTTATCTAGGCAATCTTGATCATTATTACAAATTGTTATAAAGCCTGCTCCAGTATTTCGCTAAGTAGGATCTTTCCAATTGGAATTTTCTCAAATTATTTCTTAATTGAATTTTCTGGCAAAACTCGGCTCATTTGGAATGCAATAGAAATATAATAACAAGATGCATAGGTTTTTCTCAACCTAGTCTGAATGGGTGTAAACTAAACTTACTTTCATAAAACGTCTCTTTCATAAAATACATCTTTTCGTTATAAACAGGATGGTTATGGCGCTGAAATTGATGATGAATAAAAGAATAACACATGCCTTCGTGCTCTATCTGGTCATTCATTCGGTTGTATGTTTGCCATTTGAGGTGCAAGAAAAACAGAAAAACTGGTGTCGTTCTCGACCTGTCTGGAAAACTGTTACTCTTCGTGGTTGTGGCAGCTTTGTTTACCAAAGTAACAAGTGTGACGTAGACAAGAAATGCACTTTGGCGAACAAGATTGATGAGAAATATAAATTCCAGCAAAGATGTCGTCCTTGTCAACCGTACTTATCAGTTATCAAACCGATTCGAGTGCGATGCAGAGAAAGTGGACTTCTCAAGACGAAATATGTCAAACAAGTTCTCATTTGTAAATAGAAAAATGATCTGAAACTGTAAACTCATTAATTGCTGCTATCATGGGATACTTAACGGCTGAAGCAGGCACAAATCTAGTTTAGATATGTTTCTAGCAAGGCATTATAAAGCAATACGTTTGGTCTTATATCTCTCTAATGATGTGAGAAGGACAGAAAAGAAGAGGCAAGGAGTGGGGCCATCGCATTGGTCGAAGGGAAACGCTCCTGGTGTAAGGTGGGCGCTACTCTAACGACTTTCAGACAAGACTCAAATACAAATCCAACGAAGGCAGTGATCCATCAGAAGACGCTGGCGGAAGGCGACCAATCACACCGATAAAGAAAGAGATTTCTAAAGAAAAATTCAAAGTAACAATTGGTCCTGAAATCCTTTTCTTCTTACGAAATCCTCTGGAATTTTATGCATTTCCAAAATCAGCACTTTACTCTGCGGTTTTCATATAAATAACTTCATTGTGCGATTGAAGAAATTTGCTGTGAACACTGTTGGGCATGTCTGTGATACCACAGGGCCTTCAAATCAATGTTTTCGATTTGCTATAGGCCTGTGATTACAGATATGGTTGCATTTGGTTGGAACTTTGACAATTGCTTGTTTTTGTTGCCAGTATAATAAAATATCTTTATATATATTTATTGATGCTTATAAACAGTATTAAACAGAATTCCGCAACGTTTTATTATTTCCTGCCTGAAGACGCGAATTGCAAGATCTACTCAGCATCAGTGTCTGCTAAAATGTTATGCCTTATTATTGCAACAAGCTACTTTTAAACGACACTATTGTTAGGTAGACAAATTCTTGTTTACAATATTTCGCGATGTGTATCAGGCTGCGCACCCCAATAACCAAAGACCATTCGCTTCAAGACAGTACAAATCAACTAGCATTAGTAACATAGTCATGTGACATTGATTTCATTTTCTAACCCGATATTTTAACCAAATACTCAGCAATACATTCCAAGTCGCAACCGGGCATAAAATAAAGGACATTAACCCATAACATGTTAAAATCATACTTGCGAAATACATCTGTGCAATTAGAATGAAAGCAAATAGCGAATGATGAAATAAAGAGGTAATATTGTTGCCAGCTTTCTGAATGCCCCCATTTATTGTTCTGTGAGTTGCTGTTCTTGATGACAAAGATCCGCCGAGATAAAACATCAAAGGGACGTTAAAAAGCATGATCTGCGAAAAAAAACAAAACATTGTCAATAAGCAAGTACAAGAAAGATAGCACATAAAATCTCGTTATCGTGCCCATTCTCTATCTGCCTCGAGTGCCAGCGGTTTTGTTCCAATGATATATCATTGCTTTCTCTATTAAGAATTCTGGATGACCCCAAAAGAGTTTGTTCGGGCCTTTTAATGCCAAACTACCTCTTGAACTTCCTTCTCTAACAATGATTAGTAGAATAATTTCAGCAATAAATCTGAGTCATCTCCTAGCTCTTCAAAAATGCAGTCCTTCATCTGGATAGTTAAATATTAAAAGACGATGATAATACTTACATTTAAAGTGCCATAAATATATGTTAATGTTTCTGCTATCCAGTATCCATTAGTGTAAATTCCATGCACAAAACAGAGGCCAACAGAGCCAGGTATCATCTCACCAATAAACAACGGGCCTAGTCAAGTAAATGTAGCATCTTTTACTCAAAGTTATTTACGTAATAAGAGCAGCCCAATACTGTGTAGTTCTTCTTGGAGGAATTTCTCTCTGATTTCATATTAAGAAGCGTAAGTGTTAATTGTTATAAAAGGTAAGGGGCAGAGTATCAGTTGACTTGACAAGATACGTACCAACAAATAAATACAGACTGTAATAGAAGACGGGCCAAAATAGCTCATCATGCATTGCAAACGTGTAGATCTGCCGAGGAATCATGGGTAATAACAAACTCTGCCATCCTTCTGAAATGAAAATTCATTTTATACTTTAAAGATAATCAATATCACATGATACTTCAATAGACTTAGTTTTTAAGTTTAAGTGAAAAGAAGAAAGGGTCCTTCTTGCTGAAAGGAAACACAGAAGGTCATATTGACGTTTTGCAGTGTGCATTCTGATTCAAATTGTGTCACTTTTTCACTTCGCAAGCACACAAACTTGAGTAGATGAATTCGTCTTAAGACAAGGTCAGGCGAGAATGTCACTGCTTGCACTTTCATATTTATCGAATTTTCATCCCATCTTCAGGTTAACACAAGGTCCTTTTTTATTGAAACCTTTATTGCGACAAAGATGATTGGTCGTTTCCTGTTCATCCAACAACAATAGTCCCCAGGCGCAATTCAACTCTGTTTGTTGATTTTAGAGAAAAAGTTCAAAAATTGATCTTCAATGTCAAACGTATTTTCCCCCTTAAACTCGCCTATGTAATGTTTTTATAAGCACAGACCCCAACAGATACGGTTGAGCTATAACTGGGGCGGGATAAAGATTGGAAAGCTAATGGAAACAATTTATTATACTTATGTCACACATTGACAGTTGCCCAGATAAAGGAATGAAAGCAATTGCAATTGAAAATCAACTGGAAATGATTTGACGGAGAAGTTAAATGAAGTATCTCCACGAAAACGATATGAGCAAAGGACCTATAGAAAACCCAAAGAGCTTTCTAAGCTTGTTGCAGAGTCGATCATCGGAAATGAATTTGGTACAAGATTGCAGTGGTATAGCGAATGATGTAAACAGCAATATAAAGAGGAAATATTCAGCAGAAATGAGGCAAAAAGCAACAATAAGAGAGAAAAATCGAATAAAATCAATTGGAAAAGAATTCAAAAATCTTGCAAAATTATTGCCACAAACAGGAGGAGGAAAGAGGAGCCATCAGAGAATACTGCAAGATGCGGTCACTTATATGCGAGCAATGGAAGTTGAATTGAATATTGTCGATGAACAGAAATTACTGCAAAGTTGGGACATGATGAGTTTTAAAAACAAAGGCAAGAACTGGCTTGATAGCCCAAATAATCAACAAGAGAAAGAAGCAAGTCCAAATTCAGCTAGCAGCAATGATAGCAGTTCTGAAGATGAAAATAATAATCTTATTTACACCAACTTTTGTGATCATAATATTTCGCAGATGTCAAGAGAAAAATTCTGCTTTGACAATGTGGTTACAGAATTTCATTTCAAACCATGAATCATAGAAGATAATGGTGAAAATGTTGTAAAACATTATCGATATTTCTGTTTTGATTACGTCGAATAAGAAAATAAATCAGTAAAAAGGAATTAAGTTTTGACGTTTTTTAAAAACAAAGAATTTTAAATAGCTTGCTATGCTATGATTAAGCAATCAACATAGAAGTGAGTAGCAAAATTGGGTACTTGATTCGGGTTAACGGCAGTTGTGCAAACGCGCCTGATACCTCATTAAACCATAGTGTTACCTACAAATATCGCCATATTTAGGTCGAGCTATTAACAGTTTTCTGGCTCCAAAACCTTTTGTTCTTTCTTTTGCATATACATGCAGAACTCGTTGCTTGAAAGATATCCGAAATATATTTATGGGAGAAAAGGCTGGAGCCCAAAGATCTTTTGCACGGCATTCTCCTCTCCTTTTCCAACTCCCCTGGGCGTGTCTTCGATTCATTTCATTTTATTTTCTTATACATTCGTGCATTATATACAGACAATGTATTAATAGAACGCAATGCATGATCTTTGTAGATTCATATGAGTATGCTACCCTAAGGAATTGTTGTGTTGTTTTTTTTCTGGCGGGATGTTGCGCTTAAAAGATATGCGTCTTCAATTTTGTTATCCATTATATAGTTCAGTGCACAGTAATGGACAATAGATTTAAATTTTAATATTGGTAAAGCTGTGCAAAGAAGAAGAAGGGAAATTCGAAGCAGCAAAAACTATTAAATCTGCTATCATACCATATGAGGCTCTTGGTTTGATTCGTCGAAGCAACAGCGGAGAAATTACGAAGGTAAGAAACACAGTGAAATATAGAACTTTGGCCTAATAGAGAAACAAGAATTGGCCTATCAGTTATTAATATTGTTAAATATATACTATTCTAATTAATGAAGGCTAACTAATTCTAAATCTATTATATTCCTATTTCTACACGATTAAAAATATTATTGAATAAATATTTGTCATAAAAATACAAAAATAAGTAATACGTACAAGAACACAAAAATTAGTAAGCATGATGAGGGCAGGAATAAGATCCAGAAGTGGAATTGATTGATCAAGTGAAAAAGCCATGATTTTGGACGATTTTCGTCCATTTGCATCCTGAAAGTTAAAATTAGCTACATGTAAAATAGAACTGAATTAAGAAAATTAAATAGTAATGGTTTTAATTGATAACCAATTCCTAAATCACGTAGCTTTGATGATTCTGATTGCACAGTGCCATGGCAATCAAATGAGATATGCCTGTCAAATATGTTAAATTTTTACTTGAATTAGTTCAAAAAGAGACAAAATTCTGTAAAGAGATACCTCAACGTGCACTTCAATTTGATTCAACCCAGATAAATACTTTTGTGGTTCCCAAGGACAGACAAAAAGAGAATCCGCAACATGTTTTGAATCTTCACAAAGAATTATGCCATTTATAGACACCATAGCTTTAACTATCTTGCTCTTACTGAAGACAAGAAATCTAGAAAAGGCAAAATATTGTAACTTTTTGTGTAAAATGTGTAGGTGATAAAGATGGATGTTTTTATGGTTAGTTTCAGTCTATCATCTATCAGTTTATCACATTGATAGCAAGTTTGAATAAATGCGAATGATAATGGCTTTAAAGTATGAAATGCTTTTACCTGATGTGACTAGATTTCTTTGTTCTTTTGATAGCTTCTCTGCCAGGGGCTTGGAACCTAGCATCTTTTGGGTTTGTTATGAGAATTACTGGAAATGCACCAAATGTTGCGTCAGTGAATGTGAAAATGTCATGATCAACTGCCACAATCCTGTACCTGAAGTCAAATGAAGTTATCTGCAATAATCTAAATTGGCAAGGAGGTAAGATATAGGCAAAGTTCACAATTTTGGGTATGAGCAAAATGATTAAAAATTTTGAAACGAGTAATAATGAAGTGTCATAAAGTGGGCACACTTTTTTTGGGGTTTTTAATTGTCATTGTAAATGTGTGGTTGTTTATCAAATTGATTGCTTGGCCGTCGCTTATGAAATCAGGCATCAGCTCCTACAACACCAGATGCAATGGCTCTCAATGATAGAGACTACCTTCTACTCTCTTTCCAATCACCAGCCTCCAACTCTAGATGTCCTTGCACTGGCCTCGCATACATGCTAGGCACCAGACCACCAAGTGTGTGCAGATGACCACATAAATAGGCAATGCCTTGTCTACAAGAAAACTGATGAAATAAAGAGAAGCTCTAAAAACAAGAAGCGTCAGAACATAAAGATGAATGGTCAGGGCAAAAATAGTTAGAATAGCTTTGGCTAAGGCAAAAATTGAGTTCAAATATATAAAATAACCTTAAGGATTTGGAGGCCATCATTAGACTTCACCTATCATGATAAGAAGCAAAACTTACTGAACAATTTCTCTGACTTGTGAAGGAGTAGTTATAACAGAAAGTGGATAATGGCCAAACCATATACTCATGTTGTATAAATGTGATGTTGCGGCCATTTCACTCATAACATCAAAATCTTCCTAAAAAAAATTATTTGTAACAAAAAAAATTAGATTTGTGATCCGTTTTGATTGGATACATCATTTATAACCTAATCATGTAATTAACTGTGCAAAGTGTTACCTTCTCTATTATACCAAAAAAATTGAATGGACGTCGAAGTCCAGGATTTGGTGTCATATCGATCCCATTGAAAGCATATTTGCCGAATTTGGTCTCTAAGATGAACTGATACGTTCCAGACTTCCCATACAGATTTTTTGAAGATGCAAATATTTTATACAGGTTCCGCATGCTTTTGTGATCTGACAAACCAAAGTCATCTAAAAGGGAATGAAATTTTGCTATAAAAAGAAAACAAGCACATTTTGCTAGGGGTTGTACATAGATCTTTAACTTTAAAAAACCACTTTAAACAAATAAATTACCATGATTTCCTCTAATGTCTAGCCAGGAACCATTGAACCTTTTTTTGCATCTGTTTGTCAATTTCTGATATGAAATCCATTCCTCTAAATATTGCTGTGATCGGCGATTATCTTTAGCCTTAGCATCAGTTAGGTCACCTATGTAAAGGAACCAAATATTTGTAAATTGTTGCATTCAGACATTCTCTAAAGAATTGCTTCTCTTGATTTTTGGTCATCATTTTTTAAGGAATTGATCAAAAAAATGAGCTGACTCTTACCTGTTACCAGAACAAGTTGAGGCTGAATTATGGGAATATAAACATCACAGAATTCTTCGAGCTGTGGGATTATCTCATCAACGTATCGGAATTTGCTCACGTGTATATCAGAAAACTAAAGATTTAAAAAATGACATTTTTAAGTACACCATCATCACGGCATCACCATCACCATTACGAGCTATACAACACATAAATAGGAAATCGGCAAATGAGTAAAAAATGGCAGAATTTCAAATCAATAACATTATTTTCCACCTGTAGAAAAACAAACATATTCTCATTACGATCAGATGGATAAGGTGGACCTTCATTTCTATATATTTCCTGTTCTGGAAAGAAAGTTTTCTCGCTGAAGCTGAAAATTCGATGATGTCCTGAATAGTGATCCAGTGCTACAGCAAGAAGCCAAGAGAAGAAAAGAATGACAGCTATAAGTGGTACGCAAAGTAAATATGTAGATTTAGTGCGGCCCATGATACTAAACCAGCTCGAAGACAAATTAATCTGAATTCTGATCCTGCAGCGGCAGCTGCTATGCCATGGCCTAGGCCTAGCCGTATTTTTAATTTTATAATTTGCCTCGACTTCAAGGTGAGACCAGGTGATACCTTACAAGAGAAAATGGCAATGGCAGAGGCAACCTACGATGTTGTAGTGGTAGGTTCATGCAATGTCGATTTAATAAGGTCAGTGGCAATTGCAATTGGAATTGGAATGCGATGCTTGAAAATCATCTGCTAGAAATTCTTACTTTTCTGGAATATTTAGTAAAGTGAAGTAGGTTTAAACCACTTACCTCGTTGGTTTTAATATATTCCTGTACCTTGTAATAAAAGTGGGTGTCACGAATTTTACATGATTTTTTTACTTTTATATTCAGCTATGTGCCGAGATTTCCAAGAGCTGGAGAGACCATCACTGGCAGCAAATTTGCAACTGGATGTGGTGGAAAAGGGGCAAATGCTTGTGTTATGGCTGCGAAACTTGGTGCTCGAACATCCATGATAGCAAGGGTATTGGGAGTCAATAAGATTCAACTTTTTATAAAAATGTAGATGACAAAGTATGAAAAATGTCTGTTATGTTGGAAAGCTAGGGTATTATATTTATGAGCAAAAATCCCCATTGGGTTCCTGAAGCCCATTTTCACGGGGCTGACAGTCCA
>JAACYV020002239.1:17275-33033 GCA_009936425.2 Chrysaora fuscescens
CTCAAACCCAATACATTCTCTAGAAATGGAACACTTATCTTCTTTTTTTTTTTTTAATTTCTTGAAGATTGGAGATGACTCTTTTGGGGAGATGTTTTTAAGATCATTTTCAAAGTATAGAATAGATGTAGGTATGTTTTTATCCCTTTTATTCAATACATATTTTGACTGATATTCAGTTACTTATTCAGTTATCTCTTTCTATTTTCAATTATATGTTTATCAACTTGTAGGCCATCTTCACGTTACTAAGGGTGTAACTACAGGGGTTGCTCCAATTTCTGTCAATGATGAAGGTTTGTATAGAGGCTTTCATAATACGATATTTGAGTATTTAATGTTTTGGCATATTTGGCATTAACAATGCTAATAAGAAATGAGTTGGGTATAGCAAGTCAGACGTGAATATCAAGACGTGTATGGTAATGGTAGGGGAATAAATGGTTGGGAGAGCTTGTTGTTATTCAAGGAAACTGCTACATACCAGTGTCCCCCGAAAAGGAGTAGCTAGATTTGCCAATGTGATGTACAGCAGAGTATATGGTGGGTTGCTTTACGAAATATCTGGTCATCTTTCAATCTGTTATTTTGAATCATCATATCACCATTTCAAATTAACAGGAGAAAATGCAATTGTGGTTGTAAGGGGTGCAAATGATCTCCTATCAAAACAGGATTTGATAAATGCAAGTGACGTCATTGGATCTGCTCACGTGGTTCTTTGTCAGTTGGAAATCAATATTGATGTCACTTTAGAAGCACTTAAAATGGCTAAATCAAGAAAAGGTAATTTTTTTTTGTCAACAACATCGCTGCTTGCCAGGCCTACCCTTTTCATTGCAAACAGAAAGTGATAAAAACTTCTCATTTCAGTTACAACAATTTTCAATCCTGCTCCTGCCGTTGAGAAGCTTAGCAGTGCATTCCTTGAAAGCAGTGATATCGTCGTGTGCAACGAAACTGAGGTACATTGCCCATTCTAAAATGTCTTCTTTTTAGAAGCTTAAATGTCTGTAATAAAATTTTGTTGGCAGTAAAGGTGTATTTCCGATGCTGGGTCAGGGCCTTAGCTATTGAGATATATTTTGACGACACAATTGAAACTTGATTATGTAATAAATATAAATTCCATTCTTTGAGGAAGATCGTTATTTTTCAGGCAGAGCTTCTTACTGGGTTACCTGTCGGAACCAAAGAAGAACTTAAAATGGCAGCACAGATTCTTTTATCAAAAGGATGCAGTAAAGTTGTAATCACACTAGGATCAAAAGGCGCTTTATGTGCCACAACTGATTCTCCAGATCCACTTTTTATCATTGCAGACAAAGTTGAAGCTGTTGACAGCACGGTAAGTTCATTTTCGATTTCTTATGGGTCTGGTCTTTATTTCAATTATCAAAAATGTGTTCAGTATAGAGAAAGGTAGGTTAGGCAGCTGCAGACACTATTTGTGCTACTGGCATTATCATTATCATATACATTATCATGATTTTATCAAAGCTTTCGTCTATCAGGGAGCTGGTGATGCATTTGTTGGAACCTTGGCATTTTTCTGTGCAACTCGAAAAGATCTTGATTTTGCGGAAGTCGTCAGGCGAGCTTGCTTAGTTGCAGCCGTTACTGTTACAAAACATGGAACGCAGACCAGTTATCCAGATAAGTCAACACTGTCTAAGGACATATTTGA
Source organism: Chrysaora fuscescens (assembly GCA_009936425.2). Taxonomy (NCBI): domain Eukaryota; kingdom Metazoa; phylum Cnidaria; class Scyphozoa; order Semaeostomeae; family Pelagiidae; genus Chrysaora; species Chrysaora fuscescens. Next base: position 18,963 of record JAACYV020002239.1, read on the forward strand.
GTAGAGCGTGAAAAAGCGTAATAGCTACTTTATACATTGATCACAAAATTGTACTTTTACAGTACTGAAGCTAAGTTTTGTTTAGATAGATTATACAAATTGATAGATAGTCATTTTCTTCTCAGTTTCACTGAAAGTATGTCATATAAATACAAAGAAAATTGCAATTGTGAACAAATAATTTAAAACTTCGTAGAAAAATAAATGCTTAGAAATGAAGATATGAATGCAAAACAATGTGTTTTTAGTAAAAAGCTTATGTGATAAAAAGCTGATTTTTATAATGCAGGGTTTTCTGGGCTTTCGTGTATTTGCGCAACGCAAAGACCAGCATCCAATTCAATCGAAGTTTTATGCTGACTAATTTTACATGAATAACAAGATTGCAGTTCGAGACTTAAGTAAAGCTGTTTGACTTCATTTAGCATTTGCTGTGATGTTAATCTTCTTGTTGCATCTCTATTCCAACATGTTTCGATTAATGCTGTCATTTTATGAAGCAACTACACGAAAATATAGAGAACAATTCATACTTTGGCAAATAAAGTAATGTATTTCAGCATATTAAAACCTATTGCATATGAAAGAGATAGTCAATGTACGAATTGTAATCAAGTTGTTGGTTAAAAAATGCAAGCATTTGATTTTTATCACTATTCTGCAAAGACGATATTGAACTGACCTCATTTGAATTCCATTCTAGCTCCATTTCAGGTCTAAAATTCTGATCAACTACTATTCTTTTCATTTCTTCATTCGTGGGGCGTGGTCCTACCAGATCAGCGAATGGCAGTTTAAACTCTTTGGGGCTGAAGAATCCTGAAAATCAACTAAATTGTTTTACGACAACTTCCATACAAGAACGCCTTTTGGTCAATTCTTGCTTGAGAGGGCGACAATAAGGTGAAGGGCTGCTCCAGAGGATTACATCTAAACCTTCTAGCAAATAGGAAAAATTGAAAATGTTAAAACGGATGCCATATCTTACTGTGTTCAGTGATATCATTTGCAAAACAACATCTTGAAGTGATTTCATATGAAACAATGGCAGCTGCATAAACATCCATTTTGCAAAGTGCCATTTTAGCATCATTATAATCTGCCATTCCTGATAGTTTCTCCGGAGACATATATCGGGCCGTTCCAACCTAAATTCAAACATACAGAAAAATGACGTAACGCAATGTTGTCATTCAATGCTCCTACAATTCAACGAAATACTTTGAAATTACTCGCTAATAGCATTCAACCTTTAGTAATAGACTTAGTACGCATCTTGTTTACGTTACCTGTAATTTGTTGTCTCTCCAAGTGTAAATAGCAGGTTGATCCAAAGAAACAGCCAATCCAAAGTCAGCAATTACACAACCTCTCGTGTCGGAGATAAGTATGTTTGAGCTCTTTATATCCCTGTGAGCAATTGCACTTTTAGGTCTCCCATTTGAGTCTTTCCAAGAATGCAAATAAGACAAACCACTGAAAAGTGATTGAATAAAAAAGAACAACTTTTCAAGACTGATTATATTTTCAGTAAGATGATATCGTAATTCACCTTCACTCAAATATTCGAATATTAATAATAAAGCAGTTTCTTCTTTAATTTTTCTGATTTCAGATCCAATTAGCTTGATAATATTTCTGTGATTTAAGTCCTCGCATAGAATATTCTTTTCTTTCTTCCATTTTTCATGTTTTTCTGAAGAGCACATTTTTACAGCTACAAATATTTGATCATCCAAAATGGCTTTCCAAACAACACCAAAACTGCCTCGTCCGATTAAATTTTTGAATCGCAAATTTCTACAATTTTCATCTGGAATAACCAACTGTTGATGTTCATATAGGAATACTCCAACTTTCCTTTTGCCGAATTTCATTTTCAGCACAAAAATAACTATGCATATAAGCATAAGGACAAATAAGGGTATAGCAATAGCCTTGGCCTCTCCTTGAGACTGAGTCTCACTTGCGTTGCGCCCTTTAGAATCGTCTAGAACGAGAATTTAAAACGATGGATGTAACCAGCATCGTGCTCAATGCGTCAAGTTATTCTGAATCTGGGCTAACGTTAAGTTATTTCAAACTTTATTCAGAATACATTGGCTACTAATGCCTCGTTTTACAACAGCGATTTTATTTAAACACATAATTACTTGCAACCATTTAACGAGAAACGTAAACAAGGATTTCATAAAATTGTAGATTGTATTATAAAATAAAGAACGTCGTACAATCTAAACATTGAATCTTATAGTAAATGTGTAGCTACAATGAATATAGCCTATAAAACATTGCAGTTCAGAAGCAAAACAACTTTGTGCCTAGCTTACCATTTCCATGGAAATTGTTTGGAATAGGTTTATGATGAGCAGAATAACTTAAATTCTTCATTTCACTTCCCCAACATTCGGTTTCTCAGCAATTAATAACGCCAATAATCAGCATATCTGTTAAATGTGAATGCGACTTGCTTTCATAACATCCATGTGAACGCCACCAAGACCTGCTGTACGTCTTTATTCGTTAATAATGAAAATTAATTGCATGAATGGAGATCTTTTCATTAACAATCGCATTCTTGTCCGACCACGTGATATAAGCAATTCTTTGAATTTTGTAAGATGGCGTTCGAATAAAGGAGTACATAACTCAGTTATAATACAGTATTGTTATTGTTATCATGTTATAATACTCTTATTCGTATAAGATAGAAGATTTCAACTGGATTGCCAAAGCGGTAAGACAGAAACAATTTTTAAGAACTATTTATTCTAAGTCTAGCTTTTTTGACCAAATCTTCTACAATTATCCTTCATCTTCAATGTGAAAATGAAAAGTAAAGATTAATCCGATTGTGTGTTTGCCATTTAAGAGTAATAATATAGAGATCAGTGTTTAAAATGATCGATTAGTTAATTTGGCAATGACGTAATAACATGTTCAAATGTAATAACATAACATGTATCAGATTGAAAGTTGAATGGTTTTGCTAAGGAGAGGCTGGGTGACCCGGAGGCTGTACAGAATACACAAAAGATAAAGACTTTAGCTATCTCTTTTGATTTTTCCAAGGAAACGAGTTAACACTGTTAAGAATGCATCCACGAAGCAAGATGCTTCTAACAAAAGCCAACGGGTGCTGTTTTATAAAGAACAAACATTCATCAAATGTCCCTTTTAGCTCTCGAACTGAAAAAAGCTTGGCTGGTTGGCATTTATTTCATCAAAAGAATTAAAAATCTAAAAAAATGAAAGGAAAATTGCAGAACAACGGAGTTAGGAAAAGAAACCAGCCACAATCTCAAAATGAAACATTGCGCAAAAAAGAAATATTGAAGACGGGAGATTGCCAACAAATTGCAAATGGACAAAGGAAGGCTGGACATAATTTGATGGAAGGAAAGCTGTTTCAAAGATTGGGTTCGCTCTTGAGAAATTCAAAAATAGAATGGTTGAAGGAAATTTGCATTAAAGAGTTTGACAATCTTGTGAAAAGCAGCGTTTCCAGAAAGACAGACGGCAAGGAAAGGGAAAAAGCTAATTCAAAACGCTGGTCATATTTTAGTATAGAACTATTTGCATCGCTGTTATTGGTTTTGGCGTTCACATTTTCAACTCGTCTTTATCACGTGGATATGCCTGAACATGTTTGGTAAGTACTCCTATTACAAATATATCATTATACATTAAATATATCATTATTTAATTCATCTTTGTTTCGTTTGCGATGATTTCGTGATAGCAGAGTAAAATGAGGTAAAAGGTTTAATATCATGCAAGTATATTTCACAGATACAGCGAGCTCGAACTAATAATAATAATAATACAATATATCACAAAAGTAAAAACCCCTTGCTTTCATCTGATTGGAGGTTGTCACTGGCAGCCTTTTATAAACAAATGCTTTGATAAAGTATCGAAGTCTATGTATTTGTGTCCATGTCAAACCATGTAGCGAGCTGTGGAATTTAGAATAGCATTTCAGTATGTGCCCCCTGTACAGCACAATGTGTGCCCCCAGTTCATGCCCCAAATAACAACATTTTTTGTCGGGCGTTGATGACCAAGCAAGGGGCAAGGTGCCGCGGGGCTTCTGCGTCATACTGAGTAATTACCATAGAGATCAAATGGCATCATAACCATTATTCCCATTGGAAGTAAAGCGCGGGTGTCCGCGTTTGCAAAGAACTCCAAAAATCACAGGTGTTTTCGAAAGGAATTGTTTCCTTGCTTTTTCTTCCTTTTAAAATGTTATGAGTAAGTAAGTCAAAGCGAGCTAGAAATGGACCAAGAGAAAATCAACAAAGATACTTCAAAACCAAGGGAGAAAAGCTGCCAAAGAGATGAGAAAGAAAACGTGCAGGAGAAAGGTGAAAGCGGCCTAAATCTCGACCAAGATCAGCAATTGCAAACAGAAAAGGAAAATGTAGATAATGGATCATTTGATAACGAGCAATTTAGTGACCGTAATCTGTGTCCGGAGAAGATTTCTTTTTTGAATTCGAAAGGCAAAAATAAGAAAACTGCTTTTTACGTTGCTATAACACTTGTTTGGGTTCTTACTCTAATATCAAGGATTTTTGATGTTGAAAATCCGTCAAAAGTTTGGTAAGATTTAATAGATACCTTAATACTTTCAAATTATTCTCTAAAATGTAGAAATTAACAAGTTTTTTCAGCTTGGTAAATAGTCTGCAATAGTCAGATGGTCAGATCCTTGATCATTAGTTGATGCATAAATTATGCATGCATGAATTTTTACCAGCAACTGGCCAGTTGGTCATCATCATCTGTTCATTTTGTGCTCAAAATTTAAAGTGAAGATTTTCTTTAATTTAATCTTTTCTTTTTGCAGCTGGGATGAAACACATTTTGGAAAATTTGCTAATTATTACCTAAATGGGACATTCTTTTTTGATGTTCATCCACCATTAGGAAAGGTGAGAAAAAGAATTAGATATAAATTTTATGATTTGTTTAGTTAAGCCCACATCTTTACTATTTGCCTCCATTATTTTAGTCCCTGGTGCACCAATTCCATACTCAACAGTTTCTGGAAAAGAAGTCAACTTAGGAATTGTCTTATGATGTTTAGTGGTCCCGTTGACTTTTTAACAGTTACCCTGCAGTTCCCAGTCTGTTCCATCCCAGATTGGAAAGTATGTACTGCACTGTTGGCGTTTCTGCCATGCACTTCCAAAGAATTGACTATTATTTGTCATCAGCTGTGCAGTTTGCAAACTTTCCCATCTGGAGTCTTTATCAATTTTAATTTAATGGGAAGGTTTTCATCTGCACCACTGTATCAACCCATTTAGAATGCCTCTTTTTGGCTTTCCTACTTAATTTTATGATCTAAAGTAATCTTAAGCCAAATTGTGATCATTTAATGTTTCTAAAAAAATGGCTCTTTAATTCTCCTGCATTAAGGGCTTAGGACACCTTTCTTATATTGGAGAGTTGTTTCCCTAGTTAGAACAAGCCTTGGGTAATGTAGATTAAAAAGGATTTCTCATTTTAGATGCTGCTTGCGCTGTCTGGTTGGATGTCAGGCTACGGAGGTGGATTTCCTTTTGATAAACCTGGTGATCCTTATGGTGAAGAAAAATATGTTGGGATGAGAATAGTAAGTTTTCCTTACCCAAAATGTAACTCCTTAGAAATAATAACATATTTGGTATTTGCAAGCGATTGGTGTCCTTAGAGTTCATGAAATATCTTCATTAAATCTTTTCCATAATATATTGCAATTAATCTGAACAAATGATACTCATTCATTTTTTTCTACAGTTTTGTTCACTCCTCGGTGGTTTCTGTATTCCCCTTGCATTCCTTGTGGTCTACGAACTTACCAAATCAATACCTGCATCTCTTCTCACGGCTTCTTTGATCTTGTTTGGTAAGATTCACATATTACATAACGTTTTTATCATAATCAATTAAGCCGATTTTTTCAGAATTTTAGATGCTTCCATGTGTAATTATTCATCTTTATTTTAATTGTTATCCTGTTTTATATTTTCAGATACTGGAAGTCTAACAATTTCTCAATATATTCTGCTTGATCCGATTCTCATGTTTTTTATGATGATGTCTGTTTTCAGCCTTGTAAAATTCCAAAGCTGGTCTAAGTAGTAAGTGTTAATTCTTTCTTCTTTTTATTAACATTTTTAAGCAAATGATAGATAAACGTTTTCTATATTTACACAAGGATGAATGGAAGATGCCATGCAATGGTTGCTAAAGGTAAAATGTTCAGTCATTTCTATAAACACTTTCTTCAATAACACCAACTCTTTTCTGTTTCATTTTACAGCCCATTTTCATTAGATTGGTGGGGATGGATGTTCTGTACTGGTTATTTTCTTGCATGTACCTTCAGGTATATAATCATCAGTGTCATTTGTAATTTCATTTTGTTTTTTATGAATCTTGTTTATAAACAGCCAGTAAATTTGCATTTGTATGTGCTCTATCTTTATTCTTTCAGCGTTAAATGGGTTGGATTATTTGTGATTTTATTTGCTGGTTTAGTAACATTGAAACAACTGTGGGATTTGCTGGGAGATCTATCTCTGCCAATGGTAAGTTAAGATTAAAAATTATTCTTCATCATGTGCTGTGACATTTAGTTTTAAACAAATTATGTGCAATTTTGTATTGGCATTTTTCTTAATAAATTTTTCCTTTCTAGTTTGTTATTTGTCAGCACTTTGCAGCAAGAGTTCTTGGTTTGATCATTCTGCCTGTCTTAACATATTTGTTCTTCTTTGGAGTTCATTTCCAAGCATTGCCACTAAGGTATTTTTATATTTCAATTTTTCTCTAAAAATACTGCTTTCACTTTGAGAGTTACACCATCAGGAAGGCAACCACTGTAGCATTTCAGGGGTCTGAATTTTGTCTTCTTGTGACAGTGAAAATCTGCCATTACAAAGGTTTATATATTTTTTTGCCTCTATGTCCTGATTTCCAAACCATCAATCTATATATTTTTGATGATATGGAGAAAGATATATTATAAAAATATATTATTTCTATAAGAAATAGATGGGGTATGATTATTGACTAGAGAAGGCAGTTCTTTGTCTGTTTTGCCTTTTCTTTCTCTATGGATTTCTTAAACTCATTGAATATATTTCTTTATTTTAGTGGGCCTGGTGATGGCTTTTTTAGCTCTAGGTTCCAGTCTACTTTGCAAGGAAGTGCTCTTTACAAAGCAACTTTCCCAAAAGGTATAATCATTGTTTCTTTGAAAAACGTTATTGATAAATTTTTGTAAATTTGAATTTTCCATTATTTTTCTTCACTTCTGAGTTTGAACTGGTGATCTGGAATTGCTCTGTTTATAAAAGTTTTACTAGTTCCATTTTTTTGGGTTGCTTTGCTATTCAACAAACCTACAAACTGTGAAATATTTTTCAGACTTGGCCTTTGGTTCTGTTGTGACATTAAAGAACAGCAAAGCTGGAGGAGCCTTGCTTCACTCTCATCAACATTTGTACCCCAAAGAACATCCACCAGAGCAGCAGCAGGTATTTTTATTTCATAAATGGCAGCCTTACCCCCGCATCATTGGCAGCTGGCTCCTTGATTCTTGTGCAATGCCTGACTTATAGCTTTTGACAGTGATAAATCTTTCTCAATCTCAGAAAAAATTTATCTGTGAGTGCCTTCATTGTTAAGACGTCATTGGCTTCCATTTATTGCTGATTTCTTGTGTTTAGATTACTGGCTATTCCCATAAAGATCCCAACAATGACTGGCTCATTAAGAAACCTTCAAACGATCATTTTGGTGAGTCTTTGTAAAAGCTTGAAAATATGATGCAATAATTCTCCATTTTCAATTTTTTTTAAACAAAATAACAACAAACATTTTTGATTGAATTCAAAAGTTATTCTTCATTTATTGGATAAGGTTCTTGAGAAAGCTTTGCAGTTTTGAAATATTGGTTTTTATCTTTATTGCTCTGGTCCGTGTCTTCAGAATTGATTCATATTGTTGCAGTTTTTAAATTTTTTTATGAACAATAGATTTCTTTCTAATTTTTGCAGATCCAACTGCACCCTTGGAGTATGTTAAAGATGGAGACATTGTTCGTATTGAACATGTTGCGTAAGTGCTGTCATTTCAAAATGAAAAAATATTTGTCATATTAGGAAATGTGAACCAATAAGTTAGTGTTTATGTTTTGGAAGATTTGATAAATATTGAAATTGTACCAAAGAAGCTATGTCAAATTTGGCAAAAGGGATATCAATTATATTTACAGCACAAGAAGAAATCTCCATAGTCATAATGAGAAAGCTCCAATTAGCACAAACCTCCAACAAGTTTCAGGATATGGAGAGGTAAATATTTTCCTGTTATCTAAAATTCCACTTCATCAACCCATTATTAGAAATCATGTGCCTTGTAATATTACTGTTGTTGTAGATGTGCTAACAACGTTAATATTTATTAATATTTATAACGTATTATAAGAAGAACTTCTAATGAATGGCTAAAAAAGGCTTCTCAAGGTTGCTGGCCCCAGCAGTTGGCAGAAATCTATCAAATCAATGATTTTGATTTACAATTTTTATGATCGCTTGAGCTGCTTGTAGATGTACTTCAACACGGAATAAATGCGATTCATAATGATAATAATGCATCCAAGATACTGCTTAATTGACATTGATGGAGTGGCCATAGTTTTATTATGATTTGTCTTTGATTCGTCATGTTCATACTATTGTGATCATAATTGTATGGTACGATTTTAGCAAGGTCAAGGTGATGGAAATGATGATTGGAGAGTTGTTGTTGTTTCGTATGGTGGAGAGAATGGCATAGTACAAACAGTTAAAACGATATTCAAATTAATTCATGTCAACACTGGTTGTGCACTAGGAGAAACGGATAAAACTTTGCCTAAATGGTAAGTGTTTCATGTCTCAAATCATATAAAGTGTATAATTAAGTGCACTTCGTTATCTGTTAGACATTATCTTTTCTAAATGAATGTCCTAAATGAAGAAAAATAAAGCAATCTAAGATTTAAGTCGTTTCATTATGTTTCGCTTTCTTTTTACCTGATAAGAATAGCTACTTCTGAATGAGATAAGCAGAATGATTGACTCTGATAATGTCCTATCTTTGAAGGGGTTGGGATCAGAGAGAAATGGCGTGTTATCAATTGAACCACAAAGAAGGCACATCGTGGAACATTGAATCGCATGTCAATGATAATGGTAATTGTTGTTATTCTTTGTATACAACAATGTTTCTTTTTTATTGGATTCTATTAGGTTTGGGTCTAAAACAATATAATATTTTTTCAGTTCCAAAAACAAGCATGGAATTGATGGCACCCTCATTTTTGGAGAGCATTTATGAGTCTCACATTGTAATGGCACAGACAAATAATGGATTCAAACCGAAAGAAGGAGAAGTGACATCGCGGCCATGGCAATGGCCTATTAACTATAGGGTGCGTACTTATTGATCTTCGGTCTATTCGTCTTGTTCTGTTATAGCCATGATGAAATCGATTTTTTCAAATAACTTTCGAAATACCTTTCATGCTTTTTATTTTTCTAGTTGCATTATTAAGTTCTGTAACGACTTGAAATATCTTGTGCATGAAATAAGCTCGACCTTTAACAGCTTCTGATAGAGTTGTTTGATTTTTGTACGTTGCTTTTTTCACAGGGTCAAGTATTTTCTGGCGGGGACCACAGAGTTTACTTGTTGGGAAATCCCGTGAGTTTGTTTTGTGTTTTTATTGTCTTACTTTTTATTTATCTAAAAATCGCATTATACTCCTACCACGCATTCGTTTGTATCACAGTCTATAGGCTATGTTTATATCTATCTATATATATATCTATATCTATGCTGATCAGTTCTTGAATCGTATTAAAGTGGAAAACTAACTGGTAGTTTTTATCTGATTTTCTTTCACAAATGGAATAGCAGCCAATTATTTTCTTTGCAGATCATTTGGTGGGGCATATTTGGATCATTTTTTGTTTTCATTATTGTTTATTTTTATCATGCGATCAGAGATCAGAGGGGATACGAATATGAAGCGAAAGTTAAGGGTTGGTATCCTAAAGGTTTATATCTCAATGGGTTTAATCCTATGATTTAATCCTATAATTTTCGTAATTATTTTGCCATATGTTACATTCTAACCTTTGATTACTATCAAGTTGATGGTTTGGAAAATGTATGCGTATTGCAGTGAAAGCCTTCTTTTGAAATTCAATGGTAATATGTGTCACATGTGATCTATTTTGAATATTGATGAGGAATTCTGCGATTTCTATTTGCAGAAAGGCGCGACAATGTCATGTATTCATGCATATTACTTCTCATTGGATGGGCTCTGCATTATTTTCCCTTCTTCGCAATGGGCAGAGTCTTGTACTTCCACCATTATTTCCCGGCATACCTGTTTAGTGCCATGTTTGCAGGTAAGCTTTGCTTTGTATCTACTTTATCTGTAATCATCTATGATATACGCAATACAGTGCATCACAGATCTAATTTGTTCACCAATTTACCATTAAGATATGTATGGGATTTTTTATCTTGTGTGTTCCCCTATTTTTGCATGCAATATGAAATTAAAATCGCTTTGTTTGCTGATTTTTATTGCTCAAAATTGCGGGGAAACCTTTTTCGGTAAACGAGAAACTATTATTGAATATGACTAACGTCAATTATTTTTTTATCTTTGTTTCCTTTTAGGGATCTTCCTCGAATATCTCTGTGAATCTTTAGCAGCATTTTTTAAAAATGAAACATGGTCTAAAAGAATTTATTTGGCAGTTTTAGGATTCCTTTTTGCTGTTTGTACAACCAGGTAAATTGAAGTTTTGAAAGGAACTGTGCTTTCGATCGGTTTTAAGAAATGAGTTAAAAGAGCAACAAATACAACTTGTGTTTACTGGCATTTTGGTTGATATTACATTCAATTTTAATTGAAGTCTTATACCAGCATGGCGGGATATTATCTCTTTCCTTCACTTCTAATTAATTATATTCAGTTGTTCAGGGTAAGGTAGCAATAAGCCTATTTATCTCTTGAAAATTTTGATAAAATGATCAAAAAATGCCTAACTTGCATTTCTATTGCAGCTTTTATGCATTTCGTGGATTATCTTATGGCATGTCAGGACCACTGGGGAATGCCCCAAATGCAACTCAAGCTGCCTATAAATGGCTGGATTCGTGGGAAATTTGATTAAAATTACATCAATCTTTTTCTTAGTATAAACGCTTTATCCTTTTTCATCTTTATTTATTAATATTTGTTTACAACTGACAACATAAATTTAGATTACATCACAAATTTACCTTGATTTACATAATTACGTGAATTAAGAGAATTTAGTTATTTTTTCCTGCTAGATATTGAGTTTACTTAATTCTTTGTGTATGATACGTAAATGAAGAAAATAATATTTGTACGTAAGCTTATCTCTCCGTTCATATCCGCCGCTAGTTGGTTAAAATACATGATTTTTTCGGTTCAGGATTTCTCAGAATTGATGGTTTCAAACCATGTTTACCTATTTGAGACTTAGTGATTAAGAACTTCGTAATTGTTGTTAGTTGTTTTTACATTTTAAAACCGATTTAATCATCTTTTCCATTCCTTACCCATTTACTATACTCCAGAACTTCGAGAGTTCGAGTTGCCTTAATTTTGATGCATTGAAAGGTTTCTCTCTTTTCCCATCTGACATTCATCGAAACTTATATAAATGATAACTAATGATATAATTTCTAATGTCATTTTAGCTCTAAATCTAGCGGGTTTGTTTCTTGTTGTAGTATGTTTTTCCTTTTAATAGCATAACATTTCGTCAAGTAAGGATTTTATCAATGGTATGTAAATAGGTTAACTCAGTTTAGAAGAAAATGCAGACAACATTCGCAGCTTAATTTTATGTAAAACCTGAGATCTGTGTTCAAGCTCAAAGTGGATAATGGTGAAACTTTTAAAAATTGTTTTTTAAGTACTTGCAGCCCAATAAGTTACGTAGTCTCTGTGAAACAATTATGATCTTTGACTGAGAAAATTGGTTTGTTTCTACATCATTGTAAACCACTCTTTTCACATAAGAAGCCTTTTTCTGTTGTTGGGAATGAAAATTTGGCAGGCAATGGACAGAAAAGTAAAACGACTATCTATTATAAAAAGTAACATAGAAATAAACTATAATGTCATCTTAAAGATATGTTATAAAGTTTGATATAAAACAAAATATCATGTTGATAGACAATTTTACAAAAAATGGTATGCTGCAAAATTCATTTTTTTAGTCTTCTTTTCCCTTTATTTCAACAAGTCTGCGGCACAGGATCAACGGAACAGTAAAGAGACATCCACCAATAAAATAGCAAATAGTTGATCCAAATGTCCAATATACAGAACACATAAGTAGGGGGCCAAGGGCCCTTGCTAAGGCTCCAGCTGCCCGAAACAAACCAAGCATTTCTCCAGTTTCAACTGCTGCAGAATAATGAGAAAACAATGCAGTAAGACATGGGATCACAGTTGCAGAGCCAAATGAGAACAAGAAAATCCCAAAACACAGAGAAGGAATAGAGAATGAAAGTGATATTATAATCATTCCAGGAATCATTGCCATTATACCAAACATTACAGTCTTTTTCTCTTTCCCATGTTTAACTTTGCGAACATATCCTCCTTGAAAAAACATCATTACTGCTCCAATAAAAAGAAAGAGCATTCCCTGTTGGCTATTTGAGAAATGGAATCTTTCATGGGTGAGAAAGGTCAAGGTAAACTCTAGACCAGAAAAGAATAAAAGATAGAAAAAATGAATGATTGTCAGTTGTCCTTTGGTGCGAAGAGTGGAATCTGATGTTTGAATAAAGCAGGATTTCACAAGAGTGACTGGATTAGCTAGTTCCATGGCAGAAGAAAGATGACGAGCAAGCTTGATATCTCCTGATGATTGCTTGGTTTCATCCAATAAAACTATCACAAGTAATAAAGCAATAAGCTGCAAAACCAATGACATAATGGCTGCTCCATAAAATGGATGCACTGTGTCATGTGATGTTTGCTGCATTGCAAAATAAGCACCAAGCGAAGGGCCAACTGTAAATCCAACGCCAAATGCGATTCCAACCATTGCCATTCCTTTTCCTCTGTTTTCTTTATTCGTGATATCGGCCATAATTGCAGTGCTCACAGTAACTGACCCTTTGCAGAGGCCACCAATAATCCGAGATAGCAAAAACACTTTGAATGAATCAGACTTCAACCAAACAAGATAAGACAAAGAAGTTCCAGCCATGCACAATATTAGTGTTTTTCGCCTTCCTAAAATATCAGCAAGACATCCAAAAAATGGGTTTGCAACAAATTGTAAGAAGGAAAACAATGAGCCGAGAATTCCTCCGATTAAGACATTGTTGTACTTTTTAAGATTAGGCATGTTGAGCAGAGCTTTGGTCCAGTTCATGATTCTGTGAGTTGCTGAAAGCAGTGAGTCTTCATTTTCTTCTTTCATATTTTCTTCATAATGATTAAGAATTGATGGTAACAACGGCAAGATTACTGCAAATGCGATTAAATCGAAAATCAAGATTACAAATACACGAAGCATCATTTTAGGCCTTTGCACTTTCTCCGCCATTTTCAAGATGAGCTTTTCAATTGACAGCGCAGCAAACTTTCTTCCCACTCAAATGAGGCAAATTAAGCAAAATTCATTAGTAACTTATCCTTAAATTTGAAAAGCCATTAAATGTTTCCGGTTTTGTAAATGAGGCATTACATCATCAACTCACATGCTTACTTCTGAATTTATTCCAAACCGGAAATAACTTTCACATTTATTTTCATTCCTAGGTAACGGTCACTGATCAGTGGGTAACGGTCCTCGGTTCGAAACCAAAATCTGCCTCGGTTTTGAAATTCAGCGGGAAGATTTTTTCCATGTGACAATGCTGATGACAGAAAGAACAAAATGGAGTCAAGTCGGCCTATCCATGCTTGCACCAATGAACTCTGTTTCCATCCCAGTATTGAGAATGATAA
>JAACYV020002351.1:3986-14311 GCA_009936425.2 Chrysaora fuscescens
ATAAACAGCACCTAGGCTGGTCAAAGGCAGCCAACTGTAGTAACATGTAGCTAAAAACTCGTATTTCTTAAGCTGTTACTGTAGAGCTGTAGACGTTGCCTCCCTTTTAATATCTACGCCCTTTAGCACGTGAGCCTAGCGAATTTGGATCTGTAAATTAATGGTGCCACTATGAGCATGAGTCGTGCCGCTGCTATGTGAGAATTCTAACACCAATGCAACATTAATAAGTCTAGGCAATAGAGGAAGCCAAAAGACTCATCTGTCTTTAGCTGCTACTGTAGTGCTATATACATTGCATCATTTTATATTCCTACGATATAGCCTATGTTTCAAATATCTAGCATGTAAGCCTAGTGAACTTGGATCTCCAAATTAGTGAATGCAAGTGGCATCCTTGCTATTGGAAAACTCTTTAAACCGTCAATACAGCAGCCATAAGTATCAGCAGTAGAGATAGTCATCTGTTTTACATTGATCAATGACTGATCTCTTACTTTAGTTTAATGAAAATAACAATAGCCTCAGAAAAATTTAACTCTTGGTGCTACGATAGGAATACAGTCAGGGATCGCACAAGAGATGGAGCTAGGGCGCTCCAGCACCAGATGTTCAGCAGCAATTTGTCATATATTTGTCAATTTATCATATACTTTAACAGTCGATCTTTCATGCAAAAGGCATATGAACGATGCTTTAACGAGAGAGATTTGACAATTCATCAGAATTGCAAATTATTTAAAGAGTTACAAGTTCAATGAGACCCAACCTGGAAGCTATCACCCGCAAATATGGTCATAAAAATTTAACTTAAAGGCTAATGCAAATAGCGACCTGGCTTCATTGGAATGTTGAAGGAAATAATATGGTAAAGTTTCTTTACGATGTAATAATGCAGATAACGCAATTGAACAACTTCAATTCGCGAGCCACATACAACTTCTCCGAGACATTATACTAAACTTTTTTAACACCAATCAATGTGAAAAAGAAGTTCCAGTTTCAAATTGTGTCAGTCAATACTATATCTAGGTCCTATGACCGACTGAGAAAGTATTGATACAAAACGTTTGGTTACTGTGATTTTACAAGATTGCACAATAGTAAGAGAGATGGAAGTTTGAAAACCAGAGCAAAGTGAGCCAGTGCTAGTTCAAAATTATCAATTTCAATTTTTCTAGAAACATGATTGAAACTACTGTTAGCACAAGCAATGAATGAAACCTGTATGCAGGGCCATTGCAATTCGGGTTTAGTAGAGAATTGTTTACTTGATGAACTGAAAGGTGAAAGTTACTTCCAGCTGTGATCAAATGGAAACACACCATATATATATTGAAGTAGGAGCAACTGATGTCCTAGTTAGCTCTAATACAAAAGAAATCCAACAAGAACAGTGAATTGTACCTCATTAAGATTTCTGGTATCTTGAAGCTGTTCTGTCCGATACATGTAACGATGGATGATTTGGTGCTACTAGTTCCTCCCATCTTTTCTGTAAATAAAAAAACTTAATAGTCAGCATAATTTTGCACTCTAGGCATTGGACCATCTTGAACTGCTCTTTTGTTAGTTTGTTTCAAACTTATAACCTATTTTTAGCCTCAATCAAATAATCAATCAATCAAGTAATATCCCTCAAAGAAGATCAACAAAAATCAAAAATAAATAACCCAAATATTGTCAAACTGGCATAATCCTTAATTCATAAATCAAGAGCCAAACCTGGTTTATTGGAATATTCAGATGCTTATACGGAATATTCAGATAATTATTAACAAACAACTAGCATAGAATCAATGAAAAAATGGGACAATAGTGAGAAACAACAGAAGAAAAGATTACTAAGATACAAATTTCTTGGCTCATTTTGAATCTCAAAGAAACTACACTTACCAGCTCTAGCTTAATTTGCACCCCTGAAGGTAATTTTTCATTTATATAGTCAATAAATATATCGATTTTGTCTGCTTTGAGGTCAGCTACCTGTAAAAGAAGTAGTTGAAAAATCAATTGTGAACAGAATGAATATCAGTTTATTAAATCACATTATTCTGTCATCATTCAATATTATCTTTTAATCTATGATAATTTATAGGCTTACAAGAAAGGCTTTCTTATTCAATATTTACCCTTAAAGAATCAGAATATTATTATTAACTTATTGGACATAGCTTTGTCCAGAATAAATACAATAAAGAGAGACAATGTTCCTGACCTCCGCAGCCAAGAATTTGAGGCGCTGTTTGGTTAATATCAAATAATTTCAAGAAGGCAGCCTGGCTTATAGAAGCAGAATTGAATCAATACTAGATGGGTTTGCACTTTAAACTCAAAAAAACACTAAGGCTAATTAGAAAAATAATTACTTGTATTATTCTTTGGTGTTTTTTTAGTTTATAATGCATTTGATCCTTCCTGAGCTGACTTTCTGATTTTCTCACATTAAAATTCTCTGTAGTGGCTGCTAAACTGAAACTGAAATAAAAAAAACATTTCAATTTCAATTTTTTCCATTTCAAAGTCAATATCCTAACTGCTCACTTTAATACTAAACACCTTTTATACGGACATTCGTGAAATTAGAACTAATCTATACCTTCAACAATCGAAGTTGTCTATACTGCTACAATTTAGAAGTGCTGGGTGCAGGCAACATGGTTCTGTGTTAGTTACGCAAAGTTATCAGTTATATCAGTTATATAGTAAATCATTATTTTTATATAGATAAAAAAGGTTAATGCCAATAATCATCAATTAAATGACTTCTGACAGCAGCAATAATGAAAGAATTGATTTGATTTGAATTCATTTGACAAGTTAGAAATTTTATGTCTACCTTAAGAACTGAACTACTGACATCTTAGCATTCTGGGGAGAACACCAAACTTTATTCTAATACCAAGTAATGGATATATCTAGTAATGGCAACTACTGACCTTTTTGTGACATTGACATCTGTCATTTGTGCACCAGTTTGAACACATTTTGAGTAGAAATCAAGCACAGCAGGATCATAGCCTGTGATACTTAGCAGTACATGCTCAAGGGTGTACGGATCTATTTTCTCTTCAACAATCTTTCAAGGAAAGAGAATTATAGAAATTAGCATGTAATTACAGTTTAAAGGGAGTGATCTACTCCCCAGTTTACTTTTTTAATAACATCGTATAGCATATCTCGTCAATATCAGCCTGATGTAGGGATGCAACTTCTTGCAAAATAATATAACAAGAAATAAAAATTAATGTATTATTTTATGTATTAGTGCATCTTTTAAAAGAATCGTAACAGTCAAATTCATTCAAAAAAATTGATAACTTAACAAGAAATTGAATAAATTTGCACATTGTTTCAAGTATTAATTACTTGTTCTCACATCTAATTTAAAAAAGCTTAGTGTCCAAAAGAAAGCACCAAAAAGTAAAACATTTTTAGAGAATTTACATCACAATAATTGATTGGATGTTGTTGACCAATTGAGTGTGACTTCATGGAAAACTGTCTTTATTACTTTGAAATTAATCTAACAGGCAATTTTCCAGAGGATTCTAATATGAACATCACTTCACCTCAACCTCTCAGTTAATATCAGGATAGAACTGGTTGGAGTTTGAACTCACAACCCTTAACACCTAGTGTTATGCATTTTAACCATTCTGCCATCTGGCAGCCCACATTACTAAATTCATACTACTAAGAGAGTTTAAACTAGACAGCTACAGGGCCTGCGACCAAAAATGCGAATCAAAATAATTAGATAACACAAAACAAGTTTTTATTGAAATACTGAACTCAACAAAGATTTGCTTTTATTTTTTGATAAACAAGCTGTAGCCTACAACTTCAACTATCCTGAAGATTTTGTTGAATGCCGAGTGATGTTAATGTGGAAAATATTATGTGGTTTCAAAGGACTTTCAATTGTTTTCACTTTTTTTCCCTTTAGCACTCAATTTGAAATGATAGCAGGACCTAGGACTCGTATAAAAAATCAACTTGTATCTTTCCAAGTTCAACTTCTGTTTCAAAAAGGCCAAATTCCTTGATTTCATCAATACTAATGGCTGACTTTTTTTGAGTGGACACATGACTCATCATTTCCATACGAAACCACAGGGGTGTGCCTGCATGCTCACGCACTTTTGCAAACCCCTTAATGAAAGCCCTGCAGCTACCTCAATTTCTTAATATTTATTTTCCAAAAACTCTTTTTATCATAATTCAGCAAAAGAATAGGCTAGAATAGGCAGAATTTGCAAAAAGGACTTGGTATTTTATTACCTTCTTTCCTTGAAAATACTTGGGTTTTTCTTCAGAGTCAGTTACACGTTTCTCTGCAGCACATATACAGCTTGTATGATAAGAAAACACAGATCTATTGTATGGCTCTGAAAAAAATAGATTCAGTATGCATTCTACCACATAGGTAACTGACACAGAAGTAGCACTTTTTATGAAAACATTGTATGTATACTGAGTACAACTCTATGTTGTACAATCATTGCAAAATATAAGTGGGCATAGTAGCTTTGTGAATAGTAAAGTCGATCATTAATCTAAGTATTAAGAGAGAAAATGTGAACATTCTGTAGTAATACATCATCCTACCCTCCCAGGCCAATGTTTGGGTGAAAAATGAACATTCAATGCAATAACACTGAGTTGGGGCAGGAACAGCATAGAGAACTTCAAATTTTCTTAGCAGATGAACAGAGACCCTTGCAAAAGCAAGGAGCTTGTCATATATCAAGCCACTCAATATTTTTCATCCCAAAGCATGTTGCCTACATTATCAAATTGAGGGAGAGTAAAGATGGAATCGCCTGCAGATGAATTTAACTTGACTTTCAGGCAAGGCGAAATACAAAATGCAATTGAAAAACTCTGCTTTTATTTAATGATTCGCCATTTGAGAAGTCCCTGCTATGACGTCAGAAATAATTTCCTTCACACTGCCATAACACAAAAACTATGCATTTGATTTTATTTTTGATTTTGATGATCATATCATATCTAGTTGGTCTATCATTTTTAAAATTTAAAATTTTGCGCTGGATGTGCACTTTAAATTGTGATTGAGTTGCTTAGATGAATTAAATTGAATTGAATCGAATTATCAATTATTTTATTTTCATTTTAGTGCTCTTACTTCTTGGTCAATTGTACTGATTTGCTACCTAATAATTTTCTTTATATCAAAAGATGGTCTACTTTTTTATATTTGCAATACCCCAGCTGGGGGTACGGGTACTAGATAAGATGGTAGGCAGAACCAGAAGGTAACCGCGACCCTGAAAGCATGGCCTAATTAAATATCACACTAGCCTGTCCTGCCCTGTATCCTAAGATGATAAGTCCTAAATTTGAAGAAATAATCTACTTACCGGCATTATTCAATATACCAGAAATAAAAAGCCTGGTCGATCTGCAAACATTGTTCATCGACATTTTTTTGTCACTTTCCTCAGCCCAGTGCCGTGAGAGATTATTGTTGTTGTTGTGCTCGCTCGCTTCTTAGAGCAAGATTTTGTCACATGCTTCTCTATTCTTTTTACTCTTCCGCAACTGTGACAAATTGTATTTTCAAGTGCTTTTTGAAAACAATTTATCTTTTACAACAATGGGGCAGAATGAAAACTAAATGAACCACATTGGAACCGTTGAAATAAAAACTTTTTATTTCGCCTTTTCACGTCCCAACTCAAAAATGCAATTTTTCTGTCCTGATATTTGTCGATATTTGTGTTCCTAACGGAGTTCGCGCACTAACTAACTGAACTGTTTATTACTTCTTGTTCAACACTATTCAGAAATTTTAGAGAAGTATAATTCATAGCTTTTTGGGCATGTAATAATATTGTGATATTCTTGCTATACTGTTTTGTCCCCTGTAATCAAACAGTTCTGCCATGCTGTTATTGTAGCTACAATCATTGTGCCAATTTTTTGTTTGGGTCGAAGCAACTAATGACTTACGTCACGGCAATGACAAGATGCGACTTTCAAAATCACGATCATCACGAACCCATATATTGACAACAGCTTCAATAATTTTGTTGAATGAGCAAAAACAATATGAATTGTTGCAGGGTCAACACCACTTGACTAGAAACATTTTTATCGGTAAATAGGCATTGAAATAAGGCGTCTAATTTCTCATGAAGAGCTTTCGGGACGTTTGATTTTGCTTGAAGGTGAAATAGATAGCTATCTTTACTTTTGCTAAAAACAAATCAATGCTAACTCAAAATTAAAACTAATCTCATGTTAAGAAGACAAGTAGCTTAATGCATTTTTCAGAAAGAAGAAATGACAACGTTTGAAAATCTTCATAAATAAGCAATGAATATACGTATACGTTGCTTAAAATCAAATTCTTCATAATCAAACCAATAAGCAAACTTCTTAATGCAGTAGTGTATGACATCTGGGTGTAAAAATACTTTTTATGATGCCACTGATTGCTCCTTGCTGCAAAACGAATGCCAAATTTGAAACTTAAGTAGGCTACTTGTTTGTCAGTAAGCAATCGCTGATTATAGTTCGAGATGTTCATAAATATGTAAGGAACAGATGTATGATGGAAACATTCGTTGCTTCATTGATGCTACTCGCATCGATTCGGCTTATGACATTTATTAAGAGCAGAAAGTTTTCTAAGTTAATCATATTGTTTCTGTATTCTCTTTCGTTTACATCGAGCTTGAATACATGAAATCTGTTTAGATGTTATTGGCACTGCTTGCCAAGGTTTTTTGCAAGCAAAACTCCAAACTACAGACGCTAGCACTTTCTTTCATCAAAAAAGCACAGATGAACAAGACCAAAGTGCGCCTGTTGCTCAGACAGTGATCAATCTTGAATTTTTCAAGTGTGGTCGCAAGGAATCATGCACAAACATTGTGAAGTTTGAAAACACCAACAAATATCAGATGGTTCACAGGGAAGCAGACTTATTATAAATAAGCCGTTTCTTCATTATCTGGACTAAACAGAAAGGCAAGTAAATATAGCATATACATAACAGTCTATCCACATATGCATAACTTCCCGCAGAGTCTATTTTCCTTCCAAACTTTCGATATCTCATTTTGCGTCTACGATGATCCCTGTAAGGTGAGACGTTAACAGATGATATTTCGAATGACAATGTCCATATTGCTGCTGCGCTGGGTGTTTCAGACAATATCATTCGTGTGTGTTTCTAGCATGATAACCCTGCATATTGTGAACCTTATTTATAGAGATGTTACTACTATGGTCTAATCCATTACAGTTAACATAGCTGGTAGCAGCCAAAACAATGACTGGATTTCCATACCAAGAAGAATTTACAACTGCATTAACTTTTGATCGAAATTGGACAGAATACAAGAATGGATTCGGCAATGCAGCTGAAAACAAGTGGATCGGTTTGGAGAAACTACATGCGCTGGCTGAACCTGGTAAAGAAGCGATGTTAATTATAACAATGAAACATCGCCAGGATGGAGATAAAGTATTCTATGCACAATATTCTACAATTGAGATTGGAAATGAAATATCCGTCAAAATCTAAAACAAAAATATGCATGAAAGTAAACTGTCCGAGCCGCTTGTGATAACGCATTTTGTCCCACAAGGAAGTATGCTCGGTCCACTTCTCTTTCTGAACCAAACGACATGCCTTCTTCACATCATTCAATATAGCTACTGAAATTCCATCTCTTTACTGACGATACTAGTATCTTTTCTCCACACAAAGACACTTGAATGAACTTGACCATATAGCTACGTTATACTAACTACGTTTAACTAACTACGTTTAATCGTATACGTTGAAGTAACTTAAGGCTTTGACAAGGCTATCTGCTAATAGACTGACTCTAAATATAGGTAGATCTAAGTTCTTCAAATAATGAGATAACCCCCTACCATGTTCTAGCGCGCGCGTTAAATATTTATTTCTACCATTAGCGTGTGAGCAGTTTTAGATTTTATAGAAGTCGAACAGGGAATTTTTTCCTAAAATATATTTTTTTCTTTAAAAATAAGCTTATTGAGTGTGAGGAGTTTGAAGAATGTAACTAAGTAGAAGCCACTGCAGTGCGCATAATTCTCAATTTTACATGAGTTTGAGAACAATTTTGAGAAAAGTAGTGATACTTTAGTCTTGAGAGAGTCTTATTCCAACGTGGTGATAGCAAATCGAAAAATAACAGACGATCTTAACATTTCTGCATTACCTGCAGAAATCCATGTTTTGTGGTCTGTCTTTAAAACGAAGAAGTTGCTCATTTCAACGAGATAACAGAAAAGATCAGGGATTCTAATGCAGCGGAACGACATCTTTTTGGAAACGTCATCAAGTTGATGAAGCTAGTTCTTGTTGGTGCAGCTACAAGTGCAACACATGAACGATCTTTCTCTCTTGCACGCAGATTGAAAACATGGCTTCGAGCGACAATGACACAAAAGCGTTTCAATTCATTGGCTGTACTTGCTTTCCACAAAGAACTTGCGGATAAAATATCCTTAGTAACAAAGCTAACGATTTTTTGCCTCAAAACCATCGAGAAAAAACGTTTTTGGGAAACGTCTTCAATCTGATCTGTAAATGTAGTTATTTCCTGGTTTATACCATTTGTTGTTGTATATAGTTTCTTTGTACATTTTTTAGGACCTTGTATGAAGTCAATAATCAGATGCTTGTAAGAGTAACAAAAAAATCTTTAAAAGTTTATAAAACAGAGCGTTTTAAGCCATTCAAGAGCTTTAAATTTCCAAAAAAAATTTAGTCCCTCAGCGCCAACCATGGTGGCGCCTCGGGTTGACTCAAAAATAGCAGTTTCAGTATACACAGTGGCCCCTCCACTTTTAAATTCCTAGCGTGGGCCCTGTGTTGCACTAATTAGTTTTAAAGACATAATTTATAACAGAAGCAATTGAACATAGTAGTGATCTTACCTCACTCATTTCTTAGTATATAACATAACCTTCTATCAGACTCTCAATGCTTTCACTCACCAGCCAGGTAGCCCCCCACACCGAGAAGGAGCGGAAGGCCAGCAATTAAAAATCGATCCAGATCAGTTTGATAGCTCACTGAGAAATCATTGCACTTTCCTGCAATATCTTGTAATTCAAGCATCAGGGAAAAATCTTTTTCACTCACAATGATTTTTTTTCGGAGTTCTAGCCTAATTTGCAAACTTTATCAACAAAGCATTATAGCTTTGGTTTCTTAACATCAGAGCAAAACATCTATGACCATTGTACTATTTCCGGCTGTTTATATGTCCTTCATATGAGGCGGGCTAACCTGGCTTAACAGGCTAGTATAGTCTCCAGAGGGAGCTAATTTCTTTGTAAAATTTATTTCAGTGAGCTAGAGCTAATATAGTGAGTGTTGTTTATCTACTCTCTGCAATGAAAACGCTAAAAATTCTCTAACGCTTACCTACTTCTCTGAAATCTTTCCAAAACGCTACTGCAACAACGCTGTGACATTACTCTTTCTTGTGACACAGGCTAGCTCTTGGACAGCATTAAAACATCTCGCCATCTTTTACCGCTGTAGTTTTGGGCCTAACCGCTCTTCTTGAGGCTTTTGGTAGCTGCAGATAACGTTATGCTGAGCTAAAGGGCTAGTCATTTCGCAACTAGATAATTTTAGTTGAATATTCATCCAAGTACTGTTGGTTGTACAATTTTCAAGCGAAGAGACACCTGGGATCTTGGCTTCGTGAAGCGTCAACAATGAGTTGATATTGATCCCAGTAAACGATGTCTATTAACGTGATTAAAGCTGGTACATACAGCTGGCTGCAAGTTGCACAGTTGTCTCACCACAATACAGCTTTGGTCATGGCTGTTAGTGCAAGACTTTATACAAAAAATTATCATTTGCTAAGGTGCTGTTTCTATGAGTTGGGATGGCTCGGCTTGCCCGTTGCTTTTTGAAAGAAGATAGCCTTACATCGAAGGATCCGAATACCTTGGGAGACAAAAGCGTCATGTAATGCAATTGAGAATCAATCACGTGTCTCTTTCCAACCAGTCCACCCATCTAACCTCCTGAGAAAGTCTCTTTAGATTTTAAAATGCATTTTCCAGCACGTGAATTGCGAATTACTGAAAAGGAGTTCAAACATGTTCAAACAGTGCAATGATGTGCCTAATATGAAAAGATAACTATTAAATATTAAATATCGACTTTATCCAAACTAATTATAATAAACTGTCTATTTTTCCTCATCAAAATAAATAGAAGAAACTTAACAACTTCCCAGGTATTTCAAACTTGCCCTAAGTCGTCATCGTCAAGCAGAAGCTTGATGAAG
>JAACYV020002573.1:0-14621 GCA_009936425.2 Chrysaora fuscescens
TCAAACCGAAGACCTTCCGAAAACTTTTTGAGAATTTGGAGAAATAATCCAATTCAATTTCCAATATACAAATGCTTATATCGAGGAAACAGTGCAAGATATGGAAAAAATATCAGCGACATCGTTTTCAGGAGGTCCGATTCCATCACAATATGTAATAAAAATGTTTGGGTTTAGGGGCCCTTTAAAGAGCTACCAAACATCGCCTATTTAAAGCCAACAAAGCAATCAAGCAACGGTGGTAATATACTAGGCACCAGCTCGAAAGCTGTTGATGGAAATAGGAATGGAGTCTATCCGAACGGATATTGCACTCACACGTCTTTCGGTACAGCCAATGAATGGTGGCGAGTTGACTTTGGAAAGGAAGCTAATGTAAAGTCAGTTGCAATTACAAACAGAGAAGATTGTTGTGCCGAGAGACTCGGCAAATTCGACATTTTTGTTGGATCAAATGGCGTTAATGATGGGAGCAGCAACAGCGCTTGTCAAAATAACCTCTCGATGACTATCAGTGGAACAAAGCTGTTTGAATGCAAGGAGATCGTTGTCGGTCGATACCTTTACGTAAAAAGCCAACTGCTAGAACCCCTCACACTGTGCGAGGTAGAGGTGTTTGGGGTGTTCTCAGCTTGCAACATGGCCTAAACGCAAGCTTTGCACGAAGGAATACATGCATTGCACTATATGATATATTCACTAAAAGCACAACCTTCGTGAATGAGATGTTTACCTGTGAAGAACTGTTGTAGTAATCTAAAATATTCGCATTGAATGTCTACCTAATCAAACATCCTTTGATTGCACATGTAATTTTGTGTAAACAATATATCCAGATATTGGATATTCTAAATTTTATTTAATTTGTTGTTTTCGCCATTTTTCTAGCACTGCACCAAGACAAAATTTTTGGAATAAGAATAAGGAAAGCCTAGGACGCTTTTAATCACTGCACTGAAACCAGGAAAAAGTAGTAACATAGTTTCATGTAGCTACTGAGTGGAAAGAAAATTAAAAAAGCAAACATTTTTGTCTTCTTCTTTTGGTCCCTCCTTTTGTATCACAGGGGGTTTCGTGACAGGAAAGCAAGGGGGCTGCTGGGGAAACCTTTTGAAACCATATCCCTAAAATAATACAAAAAGGAGTTCAATATCTGTATACTTGCTCTAGGCAGGGCTTTTTTTACTTAATTTGGCATAACATATCTTGTACTGTACTTGATTAAATGTAGCTATTAGTTAGTTTATTTAAATCCCTTATGCTGATATGCTAGATCAAACTTTTGGTGGAAGTAGCTAATTCTCAACAAAATAATGTAGATATTTGGAATCAGCGTAAAACAAAACAAAAAATTAGGTTTTGACCTTATATGCACTTTAATGTGCAGCCAGAGGAAGGGTGTGCATACCAAATTTCAGCCTCCTAGGTCATGCAAGCCCGATGTTAAGGCCCAAGAAATGAAATGGGTTGCAAGAAATGGGAAACCCAATTATGACGTCACGACCACGCACAAAGACCGCTGATTGCTTTTTAACAAATAAATAATTTAAAATGACGACAATGTACTTTGAATTGCGAAATTTGCAACAACGTCTCGAGCTTAACTCGTCTTCAGGTTTGAGGGGAATAGGAGAAGCAAAAGTGTAACGATAAATTAGAAGAGTAAGTTCGAATACTGTAAGTGATTAAGAGAACGCCAAAATAACATAGAAAATCTTGTGACGTGGAAGACGCCGTGATAAAATAAATAAATGAAATAATGATAGTAAAATATAAAACAGAAATGAAGATTTGTTTAGAAAAGAAAAAGAATACAGAATAAGGAGAAGAGATTAAGGGGGGAACCTATGAAAACTACACTGTTCTAATTTATCGTTACACTTTTGCTTCTCCTATTCCCCTCAAACCTGAAGACGAGTTAAGCTCGAAACGTTGTTGCAAATTTCGCAATTCAAAGTACATTGTCGTCATTTTAAATTATTTATTTTTTTATTCCATCAACGACGTACTACACGCACAACATTTCTATTTTTATTTGCTTTTTTTATCCCGTTATGTCTACAAAGGCAAAGGAATACAACTTGTCCCGCAGATTTTCTTAGAAACACGCAGTCAACGCGAGGAGTCGATTTGACGCATAATTCGCATAAAGTGAGTATTAATTAGTATTATTTATGTTGATTACCGACAAGTCAGGGTGATACTTAAAATAGGCCAGCTGCTTTCGTTTCGATGTGAAAAGAACAGGAAAGAAAGATGAAGCCTGTTTTCGCTTTTAATATTGTTTTGGCAGCCTTACTACTTGTAATTTTGCTTGAATCACAGTCGGCAAAAGCCACTTCAGACTACGACTGCCAAAAGAAAAATGCAAGCTGTTATGTTTGTACAGAACTTTCGGCTTGTTATTGGTGTGCGCCATCAAAACAATGCAGAAAATATCCAGTTAGTTCCATTGTACCAAGAGGATGCCAAAAACATCAATGGTTTTATAAGCAGTGTACTGTAGCTGGGTATTGGTTAATTATTGTTATTCCTTGTGTGGGAATATTCCTACTTCTGTGCCTTGGTTGCTGCATTTGGTGTTGCTGTTGCCGTGAATCGAAGACGAAGAAAGAGGAAAGGTTTAGGCTTGAAGATTCGAAACTGCACAAGGACAAAGAACGAAGAAAGGCTGCCCACTCACAAAAAAAAGCTGACAGACAAGGAAAAGTTGACGAGATACGTAAGAAATATGGCTTATATCAACACGAACCGTCTTATCAGAAGATGCAAGACATGGAATAAATAATTGTAACGTTTACGTAGTGTGTAAAATTGGGCATCTAAGTTTTTAAGGTTTCGACCCTTGAAACTTATTTAGTATTATGTAAATTAAATTAATGATCAACAAATTTAAATTTTCTTTATGTGCAAAAGGTAGGCCCTGTCCACACTGTGTAACTGGTCAGGGCTATTGGTTTCTTTTAAGAACCTTGGAAGATGGATTTCTACAAAGCCCCTTTCGATCTATTTGATAATAAGAAAAATATTTCATAACTTGTCTCTTGCTAATCTTTAACCATGCCTTGCCTTTAGATTAATCTATAAACTGAAAATTTTTATCTTTGGCAGGTTTTCTGAGGTTTAACATATTTTTCACGTATATATCTTTAGGTGTAGGTGAAGATGAATATTTTTCTTGCAATATCATATTTCTTTCCACCCTATAAATATTACTACTAAAAATTCAATTTCCAATTTTATCGATCCAATAGTTCGTGACAAAATTTTCACTATTGTTACTTACAAACAATACTTTTCCATTTTAATTGCTCTCACATTATGATTAGTTCAGTATGAACATAATATAAATATTCTATTTGTAACAAGCTTCTTCTGAAAAATTTCAGCAATTTTCTAATGCAATAAGTGTTCCAGACACAGTACTTTAGGATTGTGCATTTATTATACTTCAGAAAAATATTATTTCTTGACTGTATAGTTGCTTTTTTGTTAGTTTTCAAGTGAAGCTTAGAGGCTATACTGGAAAAAAACATTTTTTTTTAAAGAGAACTGGCTTTCACTGGAATATCTGCAGTGTTCAGGTGGAACAGTACCTAAAGCAAAATGGAAAACTTTAAGGGCCTTCGACACTTTAGAGTTGCAACCTACCAGGGACTGCATAGTTATTTCTGGTGCCTTGGGTACGAAGCATAATTGTGACCCTTTCAAGTTTGATGAAGACTTTGCAAGGGGGGCTGTGATGAGTTTTCCCTGACAATTTGAAACTAGAAATGCCTATGGAATTCTTTTGTGGCAACTTTCACTCTTAAAATTTATTCCGAAGACAGCAATTATTAGTTGCTTGCTAAATTTTGGACACCCCTTCAGAACAAGCCAACATGTGGGGCTCAGTGTCAAGTGGGCCCAGTGGTTAATACAGCACTGAATCTACCCAATCCTGGGAATAAAACCAACCTCTTAAGTGCTTTGGCTGACAGCCTACCATTTTCACTAATTTAAGTCACCTTTTTTCTTCAGCTATGATGGTTTAATCTTTCTTTTTGAATATTCTTACCATTTGTTTCAAAATTACACTTTTTAGAAGACAATTCATTTACCGATGGCTCTTGATAGCAATAGGCTCTTGTGGGCATGGATCATTTTTAGGTTTATACCTTGAGTGATTTTGCCCTACCATGTTGGCCAATATTGAGCTGTTTTAAAAATATCGATTATGGACAATTTTGAGCAATTTTGTCTTACTACAGGATTACTTCTTTGGGCAACTAGGCTGTTTTGAGACTTTTGATTTTGAGCCATTTGTGCCTTACCTTTTTGGACAAAATTTGGCTGTTTAAAGATAAATAATTTTGAATGAAGCCATTTGGTCGTTCTTTTGCAGGGTTTAGGCTTACCTTTTTTGCCAATAATAAGCTGTTTTGAGACTTTTTATGAGACGATTATTAATATAATTTTGCATTTTACAGCCTTACCATTTTGTGCGAAATTGGGTTGTTTTGAGTATACCGATTATGAACAATTTTGAGCCATTCTGGGTTGCAATAGCTTACCTTTTGCCTAAAACTGGACTGTTTTGAGAGTATAGATTTTGTGACATTTTGAAACACTTTGCACATTTGTCTTAGTATGTAGTGAAAATTAACGTAGTAATTTTAGGCCCTTCCTTATCACCATCATATCATTACTGGGTTTACTCAACTATTTCCTTATTTGTCATTACTATATCAATTTTAACTCACGCGCGCAATTAACTCCAAATAACTTCACAATCCTAACCCAGCTAACTTCGCTAACATGGTATGTTTGATTTAATCTAACTTCCTCGAAACAGCCTTTAAATTTCTTGTAATTAGAATTTCTATTCAGTTAAGTAGATTTTAAATACGTAGCATTCGTCTCTTTCTCTGGCTCCGTGTTCTCTGCACGTAAAATTAGAAATGATCTGGAACAACGGAAGACGAAGGATGGGATTTTAGTGAACATCAACGAGCAGTCTCAATGTTTTTTTTAAGAAGTATAACTTTACCTTTCAGACCAATATTGGGCCTTTCTCGGACCCGGAATGGCGCTGCCACACCAGCTGCAGCAGCAGGAGTACATGATTGGTTGATAAGCGTACTCGGACGTTGGTCGAGTGATTGATATAAACGTTATATAAGCTCTCCTACGCGTCCCATTCATCGTCTAACATTGCTTTTATGTAAAGTTACTGTTTCCGGTGCGCACTGTGGCCTTTTATACGAGCATTTCGTAGATATGGAACTGGCCTAGCTACTCCTCTAGTTAGACGGAACCCAGTTCAGCTGGATTACCTACTGTTTGAAGAGGGGGGGCTGACCAGGGTATTCAGTTCCTTATTGGTGTGCCCACCTCGTTGTAAAAAATTGCAAGACCGGTCACTAATAATTTGTTTGCGAGCTAGCAGTTTATGTTTATGGAGATTTTTATATTTACGCCTTGTTTGTTAGCTTACTGCTCTCGATCACAGTTGAGTTATATCTCGGTAGATTGATTTTCGCATACGACTCCACAAAACTCCAATCTGTTGTTTTTCTCGTTTGCATCTACCCGTAGGAGTCAACTTACATTTTAGACTAAAATTGTACCCCTTGATTTTTGAGACCCCTTGATTTTTGCCTTTTTGAGCCCATTTGCCTTATCATAAGCTTACCTTTTTTCCCCCAAAACCGTTCTACTTTGAGACTTAAGGTTTCGAGAAATTTTGAGCCATTTTTGCCTTGCAATAGGCTTATCTTCCTGGGTTTATTGGGCTGTTTTTAGATAATCGATTTTGATCATTCTGAGCCATTTTGCCTTTCTTTTTTGTGCGAAATTGGGCTGTTATGACACAAAATATTGTGAGCAATTTTGATTGCTTACTTTAACCTTACTATAACATTACTACTTAACCTATAACCTACTACAACCTAACTATAACATTTCTACTATAACCTTACTATTATCTTACTATAACCTTTGTTTAACCTAACCTTACTATAACCTTACTATAATTTTGTTTGCTTACTTTAACCTATCTTCCCAAAACGTGACTGCTGTCTAAACTTCACTATCGATCTCTAAAACTAGAAATATTGAGCCATTTTGCGCTACAATAGGATTACCCTTTTGGGCAGAATTTGGCTGCTTTGAGACAATCGATTTTGAGTATTTTATGCCGTTTTGTCTTACTATAGGCTTGGCTACTTTTTCACAAAAACTGGGCTCTTTTAAGAGTACTGATTTCAAGCAGTTTGCTCCATTTTTCGTATCTTCTCGTTTTTGCAAAATTGAACTGTTTTGGGACTCCTGATTCGAAGTAATCATAGTTTATTTTTGCCCATCTACCGAATTGATAAAAAGAAGGCTCGCCTGATTATCTAGCCCACTCAAAGCTAATCTTTTTTGAGTCTCGACCTATTTCAGGCCTTTCGAATTCTAGCTATTTGAATATTTTGAGCTAAGAAATCATCGTTATCAATGAATATATTCTTCATAAACACAATTATAGTAAGACTCAAGAGCTTTTAAAAGGAGCACTTTGAAATGAGAGTTTCATTTGTAAGGAATTGCAGTGGAGAGTTGGTCTGACGCTAGCATAGCTACGTTTTGCAAGGCTTTGCAAGGAAGTTGTGAATTAAGGCCTACAGTGGCCTACAGGTGTTTTAGGGGACATGTGCATGCAGTACCATTTACATGACTTCAAGACTATTTTCATTCTTTTCATATAACTGAAGAATCCTTTGCTTCAAAGCGTTACAAAAAAAACAAAACACTTCATATCGGAAATAGAGGACAAGTTAGAAATACATTATAATCCTTTGTACGCATTTTCCTGTATTAGGTATAAAATGGTGTGGAAAAAGTTCGGTAAATTGCAGGTAATTAAATCCATACAGTAGTCATTTAGCTTGCATCTGTTGCATAAACGTCCAACATGAATTCATAACGAAAGTACTTAAAGTCAGGTGCATGTACCAGCTGACAATTCAAACCCATTACAGCAAACAGCAAACATAGATGATTTAGTTTTAATCTGATTCTTATAATTAATACAATGTATATAAGGAATGAATCAAACGTTGTGAGCCGAAAAAAGTGATGGCCTGAAATGAAAAGACATGTTGTTGAAATAAAGCACCTTTGTTCCAGAAGGCGCACATGAAGGAAAGGATAGCAAGACGTAAAGTAAAGTTGCACGCTAAAAGAGAAACAGCATCAACATTGATGAAACACAACGCTTCACACCAAAAGACTTAATAACAAGATCGTTGAAAAAATCAGTGGACACATAAAAAAGGCTGCAGACCAGGAGTTCCGGACGCTCCCGCAAGAGAAGTGAAAACAGACCGGCGCACAGTAACTTGACAGAAAACAAGAGAATTGCAAGAGCGAATTAGGAGTGACCGAGTTCAAATCCGTTCAAGTTCCATCAATTCCTGCAACTTTCTATACCAAGCAGAATAGATATGACCAACACCACTGCTAGCGAACGGGATTGCATGCATGCAGACATAACAATTTTTGGAACGGCATTTGTCTTTGTCGCATACCCAGTACATATTCTTATGTTAAAGATATTGATTTGCCGTTTAAGACTAGCGCTGCCACGGCACAAAATATTAGTCAGTTTATCAATTTCTGATATGATCCATTTGTCAGCATTAATTCTAACGGCAGTGTTACAGAAAATATTTGACCTAAAGAAGAATTCAACAGGTTGTGAAATAATTAACGGAAAGGTCATTCCATTTGTTGCTACTATATCCATCGTCAGTTCCAGTGGAAGTATTCTTCTATTGTCTATCGAGCGCTATGTAGCGTGTATTCACTGTTTCCGATGCCACTATATAGTTACAGACAAAATAGTGAAGAGATTGCTTTGTGTTTTATGGCTGGCTGGATTAGTTTGCACACTGATAGATAAAGGAAATTACAACATGGATTCGGGAAAAGCAAAATTGCGTTTAAGTACAACATTTAACATTACATATGTCGTTACAGTGATGGGGACAGCAACAGTTCTAATCTTTGTCCAGACTCGCTTGTATCTACTGTCATACAAAAAATCGAGAGTCCAACCAGGTAGCAGTTTTGGATCAGGAGCAGAGGCCAATGATATAAGAAGACATCAGTTGAAGATAAGCATAGTTGCAAGTGCTGTTGTTTTCTTGTACATGGTTTGTATGTGTCCCTTAGCCGGGTACATCATAGCGACTGGTTTTAATCAAACAGGCGATAATGACAAATTTAAAAAAGTCTCAATTTTCCTTATGATTGTGAATAATCTTGTTGATCCTTTTTTATATGGCTTTGGAATGCCAGACACAAGGCAAGCAGCAAAGAGAGAAGTTGCAAAAGTAAAAGCATATTTCATTAATCTAATATCAGGATCTAACCAAAACTAACTGAAGAAAAATGAAGTTAATAGAGATGAAATGTGTCTTAAAAACAATTTAAATGATATCTTATCTATCTAGAAATATAAAATCTGGTCATGAGATTATATAGGATAATCCAGGACAATTATGAGTGTAGAATGTTGTAGAAAATTTGTAAAAATTTTATGAAATGTTGCATTTTAATTCAAAGAGATTTTTCAGTTATTACTATCTGCAGTGATCGCATATCTGAGTTCATTTATGCATTGATTAAAACCAGTAATTCTTTGCTTTTCAGTTTGGGCGAAATGAAATCAGTTTTATTCAATGCAAAATAAGAAATAGAACATAAAATACCAATTTTACATAAAATAAGTCTAAGGGCGTGACCTTGCACTTTTTGTCGTGGCTCACTGAAGCCAAACTTCGAACAAAGTGTTTATAAAAATGGAAACATTTTCTTCTAAACGGAAAGGCATATGAATAAGCTGCATAACAACAAAATGTTTGAGAAGCTGCCAAAAAGGCTTTCGAGGCAAACGCATCAGTTTTATTTTGAAAAATAAAGTCACAAGAGGATGATAAGTCCATGAGTGAGTGAAGACAATCGGAGGATCCAGAATAATTATGTACAAAAACTGTTCAAAACTTACTCGTTGGATACTAGATGGAGGTCGAAGCCAAGAATCTGACCACTAAAATAAAAACGTTTTCCTCAAGTATGCCAAACGTTGTGCCTAAGATAGGCCTTCTAATAGTATCGGATGAAATGGCAAGGTAGCTACATCGATCTAAGGTTGGAGCATGTTCTGCAGTAGAAGAGAATTTGTTGACTCATAACAGCATAATTTCGCACAAAAAAGAATGGGTATATATAATAAGGAAAAGTCTCGAAGCAGAAACGTTTTGGGCAGACTTTCATCGGGTGCAAATCATATGCATCGTGTGTTCTGCCTTACTTAGATAGTCTTGAAAGATTCTTGAACAATATCAACAGGGGCACCAAAACCACAGGAGCAGAGGGGGCAGCTGCCTCCGTTGCAATAGATAGGTTCGAAGAATTTATATATTTTTATATTGCGTTGCTTTGAAAACTATCGTGCTGCCGAGCCGCCTTATTCAGATTCCGGTACCCCTGAATATGACAGTGCGCCTTTTTTGTCTCGCCACAAAACAGTTGAATTTACAGCCAGTAGCTACAGTAATGGCGGCGAAACCCTACTGATGTATGATTAGAAATTTTGAAAGCAATAGCAAGACAGCGAAAGCGATGAAGCTATTGGCATAGATGAATGTGAGGATATGAGAATATCTGTTAAATATTCTAACTTGTGCTTTTCTTGGCCATACCTGGGACATCTTGGCTAGGCCAGAGAAGGTTACTGATATGCGAAAATATTTTACAAACTAATAGCACGCATGCTTGATCCAGAAAATGCAAAACATATGAAATAGAACAGGCTAAAATACTAATACAACGATTGTAAGAATGACATCTATCTATTTTTACTAAAAAAAGATGATAACCAAGCAGTGAGCGTTCTAGAACCCATCTTCTGTGCGGATCTTGCATCTTGGATTTTCCTTAGCTCTTTGAGATACTTGACTTCATCACGGGTCATTCTCTCGCACATCGTCCTTGCGACGAATGGAATATTTTTTCTCAATCTCAATAGTTTTATGTCTGCAGCGTCAGTATTTGATTGTGTGTATTCTCCCTTTCTAAGACAAACGTCGCTCATTATCCTGTTTTTGTAACGAAGAATTTTCACATCTTCCCAGAAATCAGGCCCCATGGAATTTAAGACTTTCCAGAAGGTTCTATTAAAGTGGTTGTATAGTTGCACGTCAGCGAAGCTCCAACGGCGAATTTGCGATTTCAACTTATTTGTGATATTACGCTTGAAATTGGAGTGACGTTCGTTGAGGTTGAAATATACCAAATCGTCCAAATCTAGACACATCAATCGCTTTAGCAAAACCAGCGACTCGTCAAAATACTCTTTGATTAACACAAAATCAAATTCCGCATCTAGATGCTCGATTGCTTCGCGAATTCTATTTTTATTGTCAAAATCTTTCGACTCCAGGCCTAAATCGTAAAACATGCCATTACGAATGAGTTTTAACCTGTCGCTATTAATGCGTAAGTCTTGCGTCAACACGTAATTAACTAAAACGCTCTGCGGGTCAACGAAGAACTTTTCGAGCGGATCAGAGGAGTTTTCCATGCCCAGAATCTTATCAAGAGTCATGTACGAAAATGTGCTCTCAAATTGAGTGACTGGGTCTCGAAGTATCGTGATGTACAGAGTATCATTTGGCATTAAGGCATCCATCACTTTCTTGTTATATCTAGCGTGGTTGCATATGATATTGGGTTTTGTTCCATTCAGCGGGTGGAATGAGTCCATTTGAAAATACCACGGCCAATCCAAGCGGTTCTGACCGATTTTAGGCAAGATGAAGTTCAAACCACGTGACTCGCCGAAGCGGTTCAATAGGTTGGTTACTGTGCTGCTGCCCGCTTTGTGGGTTTTCAAGAATACTACGTTTTTCTTCGAAGTGCATTGAGGCCTGGAAAAAGATACAATCAGCTGAAAGTATAATCATATCGTATTATTTATTTCCTATATCCTTTTGGCTAAAGTTGAATAGTAGAGTGGTGAACCTTGCAGCAAATTATTGTGCCCACTGAACGTTTAAGCAACAATACGTTTTTACGTTCACTTTCCTGATTTATATACTTAAATATACTGAACATTTACCCATAATTTTTTTCTAAATGAGATAATTGAATCAGATCTAACGGTACTAAAAGCTATTTCGTCATTTTGAACAAGCACCTTGGTTATGGAGGAGAATTGGTGCTTGAAAGGCCTTGAATTTGGCTTGCTTATTTATTGCCATCTTTACTGGAGTGGATTAGTCGGTTGGTCTAAGGTCTGAAAGGTTCAAGGTTCGAATCGAAGGTAAGATTACAAATTATGGTAGCCATACCTAATGAAAGAGCTAGCTACAAAATTAGATTTACTCAAAAATTTCTACAGCAATATCAAACTATTTGAACTTAACGTTTTTCAATGATACAGATAATCTACAGAATGGCCTGAAAAGTTGCTCAAAATAATTTTTCTCAAAAAAAACGTATGATTTTCTCAAAACAATACGTTAATCAGCTTCTTGTTGTTCTTTGAGATTATTCTGGTTTGGTGTATTTCTAACTGAAAGCATTTTTTTGTTGCTTTTTTCTTTTTAGTCGAGGGGGCTCTTTCTTGGTTAGTGCATGTATTAGAGAACTCCTTCTTGGAAAAAATATTTAGCTGACATTCATTGTTCTCTATTTAATTGGTTAAGTTATTGGTAAGCACTTGATCATAGTTATCTTTAGTTAGATTATGGCTCTGTGTTTTTTAGGCTGTATTTAGATATATTTCTTAAGGAAAATTGAAAATTGAACACAGAGACCCTAAGTCAATAGTAGGTCGAAATTCCCTTGAAATTTCAAAAGTGAAGTGGGATAAATTTTAATGGCATCAAATCGAATACCTGGATTTCCTGATTTCTATGTATTTTCTAAACACAAGGGACGTACCGCAATTGTCAACAATTTTTAGACGAAGAACTGTATCAGTTGTTAGGGTTGTGGTAAAAAAACGGTATTATATCCATTAGTAAACAAGGCTGGGTCTGCTCATGTTAAGCTTGTTTATCGTCGGGTATGCTTCACAAACTAGGACGGCGTGTCCATAACCTAGTGAAATACCTCCTCGCTAGACGCACTTTAGAGCCGTCAATATCGTTTTGGTGACATTAACAATACAATAACATGAACTCGATTGATCGTTAAAACAAACGCGAACCAAGCCTTATGCTCCTCAGCAGCAGTTTACTTTCTAGAAGGATGTTTTGTAGAGACAAATCACCGAAACTCTGGTACAAAGTCTCCTTTCCCACCTGGTTGATATCACACCGTGCTGATACAAGATAACACTGCTTAAAAACTATAAATGCCTGGAAACCAATGTACTAAACGAATCGGGCATAACCCTTTCTCAGTAGTGAGGTTTGTCATAATACTTACTAGGCATTTATAGCTCATTTTTAACAGTTTCACCGGGGATAACGTATGTGCAGAGCTACTGATGATAACCCTCCACTGTACTTCGCATCCACCACTGTACTGCACACCCACCACTGTACTGCACATACGTTATCCCAGGTGAGTTTAATCTCTATTATTAACTTTCGCCACACGTGCCTCTCGTGATTAAATAATTGTATTGCTGTATAAGATAGCTTGCAGAAGATACTGCAAATTATTATCAAAGAATAATGAAATTAGATCCTATTAAGCCTTTAAAAAATGATAATAATGGAAAAAGTCTTACTTTTTTGAAATTCTTTCCTGTCTCCTTGTTTCTGTTTCCATTTGCTCAAACGAATTTACAGCCTTAATTGCGGGCTCTTTTGTGCAAATATAAAAACGGAGAAATATAGGTACGAGAATACAGTTTATAAGTGCTACAAATAAACAATATCGTAGCTTCAATATGAAATGTCTCATATTTCTAAACTTGGCTCCAACGATCAAAAGCTTTCAATTTTGAGGAATGGCAAATGCAAGTAGTTTTTCTCGATGTGGCATCGAAATGGTTGTGCTACAATAACAAAAAGCATGGAAGATTTTGTTAAAATTATTGGAAATGCATCTGCTGAATTGATTCTCCCAAGGCACTCATTCGTTGCAGGAAAGCTGCTTTGTTTGTCGTTAATCTTCTTTAGTGGATTACGTTATCAAACATTTAACAGCTTTTTGTCTTTATCCAGGATTTTCCACGAAATTCTCGCAATTCTGATTCTCTTCATGCAGTTCCTTGGGCTTTCATTTCAAGCAAGTTTCCTGTATTCGGTAATCGTAAATTGCACGACCAAGGCCAGGTCATTGTTAATTTATAGAAATGTATTCCAGTTTTTCTATAGCCTAAATACTATCAAAATTTGCAACGACCCTCTCGATTTATATCTTGCAGTAATCAGGGCAAAATAATTTCAAAGTATACATATTCATTGATTAAAAAAGTTTTTAAATAACGCAAATAGTGGGTGAGAACCAGCATAACCTAATAACCTCATTGATCTGAAGATCATGGTACCTGCTACGAACAAGAACGGGTTATTTCGATGACAGATAGATGGACCTTCTACATGAGTCTTAGCTCTGCTCCTTCGCCCAAATTGATTTCCCCGCAGCAACTACGACTCGTGAACTTACCTGATATCCAATGCTGAGACGAACAACTGAAACAGCCTCGCCCTCATGCTAGTGGGCCTACGTTTTGGCATCGTAACGGCCGCAGCGAAAACTAGCGGAAACGCGTACTGCTTTTTAACTTAACATTTTAGAACTGCTTTCTCGATTCTGGGCTAGGCTAACTTCCTAAAGTTTTCAACTTGTAAGCAAGGTTTTAACAAATATAATGGGACGGTCCGTTCTTGAAATAATAATAGTATTCCAATTCAATATTAGGGACCTTTATAAAGAGTTTCTAGGTAAATTATGGCATGCATTTGACAAACAGTTTTTAAAGATAACTTGACAGCAACACTGCAAACGTCTCTTCAAAAATAGAAATTGCTTAGCTACGAGAGCGCAAAACACTGGATCTGTGGTCTAACCAAAATTGCTGGACTAAATGCCTATTTCCTTGAATACTTGATAGAATATGAATGTTTTGTCTCAGAAGGCATTTTCTTTAAGCTTAGACCTAAATCTATCATGAAGCTTAGCAAATAGCACACACTGAGCAGTAGTCAGCGTGTTTTATAGGCAAAAGTCTTTGTTGATTAAAAAGTTTTTGTTGTTTTTCAAAACAATCGATAGTTTGAGGAAACATTTATAAATCATAGATTGTTTTTAATGCTCTCGTTTGGGCCTGTACACTACGATGTATGTTAGCTATTTTGTCACTGCATTGATGATGACTGCATAATGCCACAGTTATCAATATATGCTTAAATTTTGCCTCGCCAAAGGGTGTTTCCCAAACATTGAAAGGGCGTGTTTTTAAAAATTTTCCCCAGACCCCCCATATATTTTGCCAATAGTCATGTTTAATCTCCATTGCGTAGTGCAGGGAATATTGTTTCCTTTTTATCCCCCCTCCCCAAAAAGCATTTTAGAAAAGTGGGGGTTTTAAATCGGGGGTAGAAGTTACGCAAAAACACGCCAGTATTTGT
>JAACYV020002795.1:0-14610 GCA_009936425.2 Chrysaora fuscescens
TGTTAAAATCAAAAACTCCATTGACCATGGCCCACGTTAACAATTGAATATTTTGACAAATCTAGTAGCAACTTTAACAGAAATTCTTAGTATACCAAAAAAAGCATTACAAAAAGTAGTTGAGGACTGTGAATAACTGACATGGGTTTCCAAATGCAATCCTGTCTTCTCTATTTGAACGTCAATAGTATTTAATAGCAAAATATCACAACGACAAACCTTGATCTCTTGGTCTGTGGAACTGGTGTAACAATAGCTTGCAATCTTTCTTCTAATGTCAACTAAGTAAAATTAGAATGTTTTTTAATAAGATGGGTGGCTAGCCTTAGTGATATACTTATCTCAAAAAATCTTAATAATAAGAAGAGAAACAGAAAATCCTAGCAACAAATGGTAGTGGTTAAGTTTGTATTTAAGAAAAGATATTGTTTATCAAGAAAACGTTCAC
This sequence comes from Chrysaora fuscescens, assembly GCA_009936425.2. NCBI lineage: Eukaryota > Metazoa > Cnidaria > Scyphozoa > Semaeostomeae > Pelagiidae > Chrysaora > Chrysaora fuscescens. Next base: position 449 of record JAACYV020002795.1, read on the forward strand.
GAATTGGATAACACAGAACTACATTAAAAGTCAATATTTAAGAGTACCGACACAGATCGTGATTTGAAATCAATCCAAGACTTCTGTTTCATAAAATTTCTTTTTGTGAGTTAATATAAAATATTCATAGAGCAATTACCTCTTGATTTTGTACGGTTGCGCCATCACCTGCAGTAGAGTGTAACTTCTTATGCGCAACTGTGCCTTTCTTCGCAGCAGCGTTTGTATCAATTATAACAGCCCTTTCCTCTGTTTTCTTGCTTTTTCTTGACCCTGAATCCTCATTCAGCAAATTTTCTAGCACTTTCCTCTCCAATTTTGAACCATTTTCCAAATTGGTCAGTTTCTATGACAAGGATAATATTTTAACATTTATTGAAACGAATTCATAAAGTGATTTCACATTTTAAATTCACGCAGTTTAATGCAGATTCGTCGCATTCTCGCTAACATTGACGCCAGTTTAGAAATAGGCTTGATAATCAAGACTGCCTAAGTGAGGCCCAGCTCTTTTCTATCTAGGTAGGTTTAAGGTGCTAAGTCTACGAATCTCAAAGTGCTACCAAAAGAGACAATCACAAGATACTACTTAGTGGGGATGAGAATCAAACAAGAATGTGAAAATTTTAACATAAATATCAGTACTCACAATCCTTTCAAACGTTGGCCTTATTGAAGAGCCATATACCAAGAGCACAGAAACCTGATCAGGTAGCAACTTGAACGCCATCAATCTTAGAGATTTTGAGGTTGTCTGTAACAAGGTGCATTAAAAAGTGTCAAAAACTAATTCCTTTCTATTTCACCGATTTTATTTTAACACTGAAGAAGCCTTGCTTAGCAAGGCGAAATATCAGCATTTATAAATTTAAAAAATCATCGGAGTAATTTGTTTTTCTTTTTATATATTTTTTTACCTAAATACAAACAAAAAATTGTTCTAAACAAGTAAAGACTTTCCAATTTTTCCAAAGAAATTCCTTAATACAGTATATGCACACCTAAAATATTCAAATAAGCGTTTTGTGCAATTACTGCGAGTCTAGAAACGTAAAACATTGTGCCCTTACAAATAAAATTTATCAAAGAATGAACTTATTGCTTTATCGAATGAACTTTGAAAAATATAAAATCGTGTTTTGACTAACCGTTTTTGAGACATCGAATAATTAAATGCTAGAATGCTAAGGTCATCACAAGTAGTAATTATAGAATTTGCCAGTGGTGATTGGATTGAAAAAAAATCAAATAAAGTACCTCTTCATCATTGTGTTTTACTATCTGGAATTTCAGTGAGGAATGAATTGGCTTTGTTATTTTCCTTAAAATTAAGAAAAATGCTAACAGTACCGTTGAGAAATATATAAATTATGCAAGAACTAAAACAATATATCTGTAGTTTTTGCAATCATATCATAAAATAAAGATACTTGAAAATGACAGGAATTCTTAATCTAAACCAAAACAAGCTTCTTACAAGACAAAAAAATGGAAAATTGTTCAAAATTATATGATTTATCTACAGTACACAACAAAGCGGCCTCTCTGATTTAGCTTTAAAGCTATCAAACTTGCTTATTTATTTCAGGAATATTTCTCGGAAATGAAGCTGTTCAAAGTGGAGATTAGAGTTCAAAGTGACGTTTTGAGTATGTGCTTGAAAATAGCCGCTTAATCCCGCTAAAAAGTCCACAGTTATGGCTCTAAAGTAAAAAACAACCAGCAAACTAGCAACTTGAAATCAGCGAAATAATGACCAAAACATAAGCAATGAGAAATAAAAAATTTGCCCAGAGCTTCAAAATGTTCCCTTACCCATTCAGGACATGTTTGAAAATATTGACTCTTCCATCCAAACACGCAACACCAAGCTGTAATTGCTAGAGGAGCAAAATAAACAAGTTAAGCTCACTCTTGTTTGAAAACCAATACTCTTGTTACATCGCAATGTAAATCTACTATGAAAAATGTACAGGTTAACAAAAGCCATGGTTAGCCGTGATGCAATAATGGTTAAAATGGTCATGCATGCCTTTAACGATGAACTAAGCCTTTACCGCGAATCTAACTATTGCAATGCAGTAAAATTGCCATTTAAGGCTAATTTGATTCTTGCACTTTTTGGGGAGGTATCTGCCCCTCAGTAGGCATTAGCAGGCACTACATCACCCTAGAAATCCCCTTCCTTTGCTTGCTCTTTCAGGGGGTTTTCGGTGGTTGCCTTTGTTGTTTACATTTCAGGATACTATGCTTTGTTCACTTTGGTAATCAAATATTTCTAGGTACATTATCAGTAGCTATATTTGTTTGTTTTGTTTTAGCAATTGTCATTATAAGATAGGGTCTGTTGGTTCTAGGCCAGTAGAGTCCTAGTGTAGGACAGCCTGATAATTAAGTTGTTCTACAGTATAGAAAGACTGCTTCTGCGTCTTACGATAAGGGCTAAGTATGTTTCTTAGATGTTTCTGTGATGTTACATGAAAGGGTTATGGAATAAAGGCTTATGCAGACTCATATCATATTTTGAGTCTGTGACAACAAATACTATTTTTGCCCAGTCGGCAAAAAGGATGAAAGAATATTTTTTAAATGGCTTAAAGTTTTCAGAAAAAAGTGTGGTAAACTGAGACCACAAAAATGATTAAGCCTGACCGACAAACAGTTGTATTTGCGAAACCAAATGAAAATGAGCAAAGATATTTATCGATTTAAAAAGTGATTGAAAATTTTAAGATGATAATCTTTAAGGATCTGATGGAAAACTCTGCCTAACGTAAACAAGCTGTTGACTAAAACATGTAAAGGATAAACAACCTGCTCTTCTGAGACAGCTAAATCGACAGCAACAGGAACATCAGGAGTCATAAAGCACGAAACAGCACCTTTTTCAGGACAGGATGGATCAAAATGCCTGCAATAGAAGTAATGTCACTTTGTATACATCTTCTAACTGAAAAAGGGGCCAAATATTAGTAATTTACAGAATAACATTCTTTCAACAACAAGAATGCCTGTTGCTCAACATATGTTTAAGAAATTTTTCCTTTGTGATCATGACTTCTTTGTTGTGGCGTAAATTGCGCAATATATTAATACGAAAAGCGGAATAGAAAAGAATCGCAGTACTAAAGACAAGACATCACTTTTTCTGTAACTCAGAGTTTCATGCTTACACGATTCATAAGACAGAATATATATATATATATGATATGCACCACTGTAGAATTGGTTAAGACCATCAATGCCAGGTTGCATCAGCTAAGAAAGGAGGACCTAGGATCTAGCTGCCTAGTGCTAAGGGGTGTTCATTAGTTTATAGTACAAAATTGAGGTACTATAACTGAACATATTTGGCATATTTAGATCGCCATTTAACCCATTGGTTACCCAAAGTAGATCGTATGCTAAGGCACGACACACAGGCTAAGTAAGCTAGATAGGATACCAGAGGGGGCGTTGTTGTGTACTGTAGACCTCTTTTTCCAGTATTCCTCGTGGGGAGGGCTTAGGGGGCCATCAGGGTTAGGGAAGGTGATCCCCTAAGAAGATCGCTAAAAAGGCAATCCCCTATAGTGAAGCTCTTATGTATCGTAGTATGTATTCGGAAAATCGCCAGTTTCAGGAAAGATGAGGGTTGTTGGCTGGATGGCATAATGATAAGGCTATGAAGAGACTTTAGCTGATGAATGGATTCATAGGAAAAGTAGGTTAGATAGAACGACCCACGTAGCAAATACGAGAAATAGGACCCATCCAGCCCTAAAAAGTGTTGGGAATGTTGCCAAAAGACTTTATTCTATGCTTACAAGTGAGGGGCAATTCACTCTACCAGAAGGTGTACAAGATTTCCACCAAAACAAAAACGAGATTCCACGAAGGATTTTTCATGGATTTCTGACAACAAAAGGACTTCAGGAAAAGGTGTACGAGATTTATAGACAGTGAATTGCCCCTCGTGTTCTGGAAAGGACTTCAGGAAAAGTTGTACGAGATTTATAGACAGTGAATTGCCCCTCGTGTTCTGATGGGTGTGTTTTCGGGGCAACTAATCATAGCTTTTTGGTGATGTGAAAACCTTCAGGATATTTTGGTTCAGCCTAGGCTTAGTGACGAGGGAAATGGGTGGACTGATAGAAAGAGATGTTCTTGTTGTTGTAAGTCTAGATTTCCAGTGTGTAGTGTTGTGAGGAAGAGGACTAGCTTCCTAAGTTAAATTCCCCTGGCATAATTCTTCAGACATTTCGAACATTAGGCAGGTAAAGCTTTTTCTTTGTTCTAGTTCGTTTCATAGCTCTCCAACTTCTATGTAATTTAACTTGGTATTTTGTTAGGTGATTCTTAGGTAATCTCTGTCCCATTCTAAATTGCAATCTTTTATATATAAATAAATATATGTTAAAATATCTACGTGATAAAATTGTTTGAAAAATCGCCAGATATTTTGTATCACAGCCAAATAGCTTTAGATTGTAAGAATTTAATTCAATTCAAATAATATATTTGAATCTTTTGGCCTTACACCAACATGTATAAATTCCATATAAAGAAGGCACTGCACATTTTAATGATGACAGCTGCATGCATCTCCAAACAAAGAGCCCGCTTATTAGCCTATATTATATAGGAAATAAAAATATTTAAAAAAACCCACCATGCATTGACAATCTGATCTTCTTCAGCAGTAGATAAGAAATAACAATCCTCTTTGTAGCTTCTTGAATTGGACAAAGGAACAAAGTATAAAGATGATATAGGGTTTGTATGGCCAGTGAATCTCTGTGAATGCAAACCCAAATATAGATTAAATTAGAACTTAATTTAAGAATAAAATATATTACAATACATAAAGTAAACTATAAAAATAAAGAGGTTGTTATTTTTGTGTTTCGGTCAAGTCAATTCCTTTCAAATACTTGAAACAATAAAAATATACATGTATGAATTGAAGTGTCTTTGTTGGCTTGAATTGACCAGACAACAGAAAAGGTTTGCTGTAAGTGACTGTGAAGTATAGTTTTTCTTTAAAGCCAATGTGATCCAAACAAAAGTTTACAGTGGTGAATGACTTGAAAAAACTTTGATTTCAGCCAATTTTAATTTCAGCCACCTTCCTAAGTTTGATAAATCGTGATCGTTGTCCGTAAGACATAAAAATATCATCATTTGTTTATCAATTAAATAGTTCAATTTTACAACAATTTTACAACATTCAATTTTTCTAAGCAGTCCAAAAGGCATTGTATTTAATTTGTTGTTTTTCATATTCTGAACAGTCTGTTTGACAAAGATTGTTACACCAGCATGCTAAAGTTTTTAGCTCTAAAGCAATACATCAAATAAATGGGCAGAAACAAAATCATTATAATAAACAAGAGAAAGGTTACCATTTAAAAATAAGCTGCAGGCTGCTATAAGGCAAAAGATTCAAAACACATAAAACACCATGAGCATAGCTAGCATGACTGGCATGGAGGTTAAGGCAACCAACCCTTATGACTTTAATAGAAAGAAAATAATAAACTTGTAGTACAGCTAGTGGAAGAAAAAACTGTTGGATTTTACAACCTTGAAATTTTTGGGTTTTCTTTTTTCTTTTCTTTTTAACAGAAAATCCATCCCTTTTTTAGGAGGTTTCTTTTGCTAAATTGTGTTTGATTTTTCTACACGTTTAACTTCTCTCTTCTATTCATTTGGTTTTGGTTATTGCAACAATGAACAACAATCAGTAAGATATAAGGTAAGAATGGTTCACTGCTTCTCTAAAACAGCTGGCCAGAATGTATAAATAATGTTTTGGCAATATATATTACCTGTAGCAGCTGCTTTGTATCCAGGTCCCATAGTTTTATTGATCTTCCTGCTGTCAACAGACAACTTCCATCAGAGCTTGCTTCTAATTTGGTTACTGAATGTTTATCTGCTTTCCATTTGCTATCAAAAATAGAAAATGATACGAGCTAAAATTTCTGCAACTTAAAATTGAGTGTCAGGACAGCAGTGGCAACACAGGCTTTATCCTTAATCTTGATGTCCCTTGAGCCTCTTGGAGTTGTTTTAATATTAGGAAAGCAGTCACAATAAATAGTTTCAAGGATATCATTGCATTGTATCAATTATTGAAATTGCCATTGCAGCCCTATCGCCCTTATGATTCCAAAGGGAAATCAGGTTGGACAACAAGTCTTAATCAAGCTTCCTTAATCGCACATATTTTGACAAACAATATGGTGAAATTCTACTCCAAGATCTCCCTGTGACCCTCAGAGGCTTCATTCAAGCTGGAACTTTATATAAGGGGCCTTCTGTACTTGTAATATCATGTATCTACATGGTCAAGTTTGAAAAGTACAATTGTTTTAACTAGATGAAAGTTGTTTAAAAATTGCAAAATACAGTCACTTGAAGATTATTATCACATACAGACACAGAAATAGAGCTCTCATATTATTTACAGATGAATTGATTAAAATTCTCTGCTTCTATAACACTGCTAGCATCAAAGCTGAAAGACCAATCCCGTCTATCTTAAAGAAGGCCATGACTCAGTCTCAAATAAAGTGATATTAAGTGGTCAATGAGTGTCAAAATTTTCTCTGAAAATGGCTCATTATCATTATTATCATATTGCCATATGCCAGGCAATATATACATCTATAAGAGCAGAACATCTGAAAATTACAAATTTGGATAGTGTTTTAGCCATCTTCATAAAGCCTTCTTCAAGGTGTTTGTTCATGTCTCAGGTCAAAACCTTCATCAGAGCCATGGATTTTTATATTGTTTCCATGTCTCTCTTTAAGTTGGTAAGCTCCCAGATTCAAATCCAAGCCGAGGTAAGTATAAATCATTTTTGTAGCCCACTCATGACAATACAGAGTTTCTATACATATAGATATAAACAGGAAAAATGTGCTAAGAAAATAAACTGATAGTTGGTCAAATTTTAGTTATCCTCCCCTTTTTGTCTTAGTTACAGCTTTCCTACCCACCATTGTTGTTTGTATACAGTCTTTTTGTAGGCCCTTTTCAGTTGATGTGTGCAATTAAATGCATAGGAAAACACAAAACTGGTACTTATCTTAAAAAAACCTTAACAACTGTGTCAATAACATATTGAGCAGTTTCAATCAATGGAGCCTCTATGTCAATATTGGTCATTGTGTCTACTTCTATTTATTCAGTTGCACTATTATTATCTTTATTTTATACAAGAATAACATGACCACAATATGTGGAACAAACTCAGCTGTTAAGCTACCAATATGCTATCAGACCAGTGCCTTTCAGTAATGCAGCACAGAAGAATAACAAAAAATTGGCAAGTTAAAGAAAAGAAACAATCCAGAGAGCAGTTAACATTAATTAAAGCAAAAGAAGAAAGAAGAGGTTGGATACAACAATTAAAAATTCATTATCTCTCCTCATTGTGATAGCCAAAAACAAGCTTTTGTTGTTATGTGGGCACCAGATGGAATAATTGACACAATTTAAGATTTCAAACAATTGTAAAGTATCAAATATGTTGATATTCAAACAAATTTTACATCTCCCTTTGTCTAAAGTATTAAAATGTTTTTCAATTATCTCGATGAAAACTGCAAATAGATTCCTATTTGCATATCTGGTTCAGAGAAAGGCCTGGTAGTATATTGACAATATTACCTCAAATTGAATTTTAATCTAATAACAAACTTATAAGCGCAAACTATGAAGCTGGAAAGCTTCAAAACAGGTCTTTTAGGGTGTTGATTTGAATAAAAGAAATTTAAAACATACCTTTTTAAAGTCATTGATGGGAAGGCCCATTCAATTATAAACTTGTCACTTGACCCAGAATAAAATGTGTCTTTTACTGAGTTATAACAAACATCATTTATCCTCTCAGTGTGTCCATGATCCTAAAAGATCAACATCGAGAATTAAAAAAGCAAAAACAGTCTATATTTCTAGAAAAAACTTGGATATCAAAGATAACTGCATTAGACAATTAAAATTTGAAAAGCCACAAAAAGAATTAAAAGAGCCATACCAACGTGTTTTTCACTTCAAAATTCCCTGTATCCAAAAGTAGCACAGAGCCCTGTAAAGTTCCCAAAGCAAGATGGCCTTTTGAATCATGGTCAGTTATGCTCCTTTTCCTTGACTCCTTGAAAATAATCATCAATGTTACATACAAAGTTTTGAAAGATAACACGCACTGGAAATAAGAGTATTTGCTTTGCATGCTGTACCCACAACAGTTTTGGTAAAATACAGCCCAAGTTGGCCCACACTTACACTCTGCTGACTTAAGGCCACATTGATTAACAAATAATACAAAAATATTTTTTTTCTTTTGTGATATAATTTCACATCTTTCAAGGAGTGTTAAAGCAACACACATTTTTTAACCTGATATTTTCTTTCAAGATAAGTGGATATAAAATTTCATAAAACAATATCTTATTGAATGAGTCTTATAAAAAATATAACATTGTAAATCCTTATCCTGGCAGCTTACCCATCCTGAAAAACTGCACCTTCTGGCAATTCCACCCTATAAATTTAACTGGCGGGTAAAGATTTCAAACCTCACATGTCAGCAACCAAGGTACCAGTAAGCCAAATCGATTGCTCTAAGTTTTGATATTTTTTACACCAAATCTTTATTGCAGCCTGGCTGCAGACCATTGCATTATACAAATTCTGCCTCAAGGTATCAAACATACTGGTAGGGGTCCCATCTATTCATTCAATGTCAAATTTGATAGCCAAATAGAACAAAGATTTCATGAAATTTCAATTCTAAGGTCCTCAAAGTTTTCTTTAAGAATTAAGAACTTTTTATCATTGCAGTTTTGCTTTTTTTGCCTGCCATACTGGCTGACAAACCATTAAAGATTTGTAGCCACAAAGACTAGCTGTAATCTTATAAAGAATACCTACCAAAATAAGGAGCTTAAATTTTCGCAATAACTGAACATTTCTCACCGGCAAATATCATTAGTCTTACCATAGATAACCATGACAGAGACCATCAATACATACATCACACTATCACTTAACATACGTTGATATAGATAGTCTAAATCATTAAATTTAAAGCAAAGATCGATAAGATATATAATGCAAAAAAAGTTTGTGGTATTTCGGGATCAACACTTTGATATCATCTTATTTCTTTGCTATAATATATCTAGTTCTCAAATCTAAATTGATTTACAACACCAATGAGACTAACCTTTTTTGGCCTAGATCTACCATTTTCAGCATTATAGGCCCAACACAGACACGAACACGTTATTTGAAGACTCGACTGAGGTATCCATTCATTACAAAGCTTTCCATTGCCAGTCTCCCATAGTCTAACCCTTCCATCTGGTGACAAAGCGGCTAATTTGCCTGCATTTTCATCGAAATGATACTTATAACTCGCGGTCTTCATTTTACTCACATGTCACTTTCTGCCATCAGCATCATTCTTTCCCAATGAGCATGCGTTCGTCATGGTTAGCAGGCAACAACAACAACAACAACGACAAGACAATTCAACTTATCTTGAGTAAGTTACTGTACTGTATGTTATACCATCCTATCCTTGCAGAGTTTGTGATTTCAATCCTACATTAAAAATTGCGAGACTGACCATCTCATTAAACTATCAAACTTTCAAAGTGGCCCCCATCACCCCTGCAGAGCTATGTTGTTCGCGATTTTTTAGCATTTAGGGTACAGTGCGTCTCCCAATCCCAACATTGCTTGCAACGGGGGGACTGCAAAAAATTTATTTAGTCACAGAATAGTTACTTTTTGGAGTATAACGTTGGAAGTCTTAATATATTTGGGTATGATTCTAGGTTATTGTCTTGGAGGATTTCAGTGGTAAATTTCACTAGTGGACTGGAACTATACTGTATATCAAATAAGGAAACATACAGTATCTTAGACCATTCCCATTATCTCGAGAATTTCTAGCCCCGGTGGTACTTACACATATCGATTGTAATCATTGGGAATATCGGCAAGGCTCTTTAATTTCTTGGTTTTGAGCTTTCAGCAGGAGGAATTAAACAGCAAGCCAGACTCACAAAAGCTATTGCCAATTATGCCAATTATTGCCTTTTCCAAGGGGATGGATTCCTGTGTCTGCTTTCTCTGTCTTAAAACAGAAACTTCATCAAAGCCAGTTTGAAGTTGCCCTTTAATAAGGAGGCCAGTTTATCGTCGATGTTGATGCTAGGAACCATGCAGTGGGCGGAGGTTTTCCCAAGCTGGCAACAATGATAGTCTAGATTAAGTTCTCTACAGCAATACAACAACCTTCACAAGGTATAGTTGGCCAGTTATGTTTAATTACGTCCAGTCGTTTAGCCAAGGCTTGTGAAACCTGCTAGAATACCAAGCCAGCCACCTACCTCTCCCCGAAAAGCGCCACTTGTAGCTTCTAATTTTAATTGTCTCCTTCAGCAAACCAAATTGCGTTACATATTTCCTGTAATTTGTGTTTGCTTTAAACGCCAGAGAAAGCAAGGCAACTCATTGCAATTCATACAACATGGCCCTAAAAAAATCCGCAGTCGTACCTCAAAACATTGCCTTTGAAAATTGAGCACCGGATCAACATTACAAATACCTTCGAGCAGTCATGTGACTCAGCAGTCATGTGGCAATAGTATTGATAATTTGTTTAGTTATGCCTTTTATCTTATCTTTATTCAATCACAGTTTTTGCAGTAAGCAAAACTTCTACCGAATAAAGTATAATTTGTTATTTACATCAGTTCATCATCAAAGATGTATATCTATTTTTGACTGAATGCATGTCACACCCCCTATGGCAATTGGCAACGGCTCTGGTTCATGGTTCATTTGAGTTTTCAATGATGTTTTGCGGTAAAAGCTGAAGTGGATCTTAAAATGATCAACATAGGCAAAATTTTGTATCTTATCGAACTGTGACTAAACCTCTAAACCTACGGTGATTCTTTCACTTGTTCATTAAGATGCACGTTGATTTTGATTAGCTATTCAAAAATGCAAGCAAATGAATTGGCAAATTATGTATTTCATTTACGCCGATCTGAAGGTTGGTCACTGGTTGACGTTCTAAAATCACATTGGTACCCTTTAATAATGGAAGAAAACTACTTCCTTGGATCCACTCTCCATGCTATAGCTAAGGTAGAGAATAATTTCAGCACATATACAATTTGACTATTGTTAGACAACAAAACGTGTTCACTTAATTATACAAGTTTACGGATAAACAAGTATCGATAAAGCAAGCTTTAAAGTTTTGATATGAGGTAAATGAAATATATGATTGAGCAAGATTTCTCCTCTTTTCTTGAAACATTTTATCCTTTTCCCCTCTATTTCCAATACATTATAATGTTTAATTTTCAAATATATCTGCAAGTTCAAGTGGTAGTTATAGGAGCATAAATTGTATTTTGCAAAATCCGTTAAGATTTGAAGCAGTAATGTTCAGCATCTCTTTTCAAACATCACATCCAGAATTCAGAAACATTTCTTCCTGGGTCTCTATTTTGAGCAAGATGTATCTGTCAGTTTCTCACAAGGGGAGAGGGGCATACAAAGGATGGTAGGTCATGCTTTATTGATTCTTTGTTTTTACTAACTTTTTATTTGTAAGCCAGGCTGAAACAAGCTTTGGCTAGTCCTGTTATTTTCGTTAAAAAATGTACATAGCTACATACATGCATAAATTATGAAAAAGGTCATTGAATGTTTTGAAACATCCGTGTTAATTAATGGAAAACCAACCTGACATTGATCTTATTACAGGTGCATTGGCAAAGCGTAGCTAAGAACTCGCGGAGATGTTGGATAAGTCATCAGAAAAAATAGGAATTGAAATTAATGGTGAAAAATACGAAATTGTGCAGACTGGAAGGGATAATAACATGCAAGATAACATTGCCATTCAAATTGGAAACTATTCCATAGAGAAAGTGAAAAGTTTTAAATATTTAGGAACGCATAAATCAGATATGGCAGATGTGAGAAAGAAATAAAGATTGGTCGGCGATGGCATTAATAACTTTGACAACGTATAAGATGATCCGGAGAGATAAAAAGATCACAGTTCCAACTTAAGTATGGCTGTTGGAAGCATTAATAACATTAATTGGATCGTATGGCGGCCAGTTGAGTAAAGAAATGGAGGAAATAATAGAGCGTTTTTAATTTAAATGCTACAGGTACATTTTACAGATTCAATATACAGCGCAGATCACAAACAACAGTATCAAAGATCAAATAGATGCAGCAGCAGCATGAAACATCAAAAGCTAAATCAGAAAGATTAGTGGAAATTATGAAAAAAAGGCTCCAACGGTTTGGGCACCTTGTTAGACAAAGCAACAGCTTTGCTAAAGTGATCACGGAGGGAATTGTAGAAGGGAAAAGAAGAACACAACGGTCTCAAAACACAACGGTCACAACATACAACGGTCACAAACCCTACAGTCACGAGATATTGGGTTGCTGATAATGGTAATGATAATTCTCATGTTGTAACCATCAATGCCTTTTGTTTCTCTCACGGGTTCAACAAGGGAAATCAATGCAACAAAACATTTTCAAGCAGGAATAGGTATTGCCTGAGGAGAATAAGCTGTTTTCAAATAATCAAGCGTGAAGCCATACAAAAGTAACTGTAATATACTGTAAATATATAGAATTTTGAAAATATATATATATATTATACATGTATAATAAAGTTATCAATACGCAGTTCACAGTGCTCGACTAAAATAGGAGCTTATTAATAGAACTAAAGAAAGAAAAAGACTATTAGTATGCAACTCTGAGTTTCATGATATCTCAATCATGAGGCATACAAGATGATAACATACTAACAATACTATATATATTATATATATATATATATACGAAGTATGTATTTCGATTCACCGAAAGAAATGCTCAATACATTACAGTGGAGCGAGCGAGTTTTGCGCTGGAAGGTCTTCTTCTTTCTACACCCGGACATATATATATATTGGTGATAATGGGAGAAATGGTATCAAGCATGCGCAGAGTGCTCAAATCAACCAGTGGAAAACGAGCGTAATAAGGCGTATAGACTTGATGCACTGTGCCCTCCCGGCCATCACCATAGTGGCTCTATGGCGATCCGTGCACGTGGGAAAAACGGTGCACGAGTCGCCATAGAGCCACTATGCACTATGCACTTGGGACACACGGTTCAAGTCTATACGCCTTATAAGTTTAAGTTTATATAGTTTATAGTAAGGAGCTTTTGATTTATTATTATTATATATATATACACTCAATCCATCAATCTAGTAGCGGCAGCATCAGTTATGAATGTTACTCATTTAAAACGTTCTGTACAATAGAATAAGGCTGATTAACTGAAAGCTTGTGTTCGCCCAGATCTCAAAGTTAATAAATATCAAACAATCATTTGTTTGCATCTAAAATTAAAAAAATGCCCTCTGTACCTTTGTGAATTTTCTTGCATCTCTATGAATGCTCAAAGGTAAACATCTATAAATAAAAGGAATCAGGAATTAAAACCAAGGCAACGCGATAATAATGTTTTTATGAAATAAACGAAATTATTTATGATCTCCTATTGTGGCTGTATTGCTGGTACATTTATCACGTGACTGTGAATCATATCTCTGGTTTCGTTTTTTTTCAATTGAATGAATAATAAAATGGGTTTACCCATCATAATATCTCGTCATCAAAACAACTAGTAGCCTACTCTCATATCAGCAAGAAGCTATAAATTTTATATTAACCAGTGATGGTTGATTTTCATAGAGACAGGATCAAATTATGAAGATAAATCGTGAACATAAAAAGAATAGTTTTAAACAAGCACAGAGTTAGGAATCAACAACTTCTGTCTGTTTAATACACCCAATTTAAAGGACAACTGGATTGGTTACATCCTACATAAAGGCTTTGGCATAGTTGTCAGGCGCTTGTACTTCAAATAAGTAGGCCATATTGTTTGGCAATTTTGTTTGATCTTCATGTGTCTCTCAGAGATCAGAGATTAGAAGCTGGTAGGGCACGATTACAGGGGCCTCTGACGTGCGGGGGGGGGGGGGGGGGGGAACCATGGCCCCCCCCTTTTTTTCAAAAACCACTTTTTTTTTAAAAACCTCTCCCATCCCTTA
>JAACYV020003017.1:0-14602 GCA_009936425.2 Chrysaora fuscescens
CTTAAACGTTTTATGAATTGTTATGGTCACTTAAAATATATTTGTTGTTATGGTATTAGTACGAAAAACAAACGAAAAGGGATAGATTACATGGAGCGCAATGGCCGGGTTAACTTAGATAAATTTGTTGGAAAGTACTTCCGGTGTCAGTACGGCATCGTGTTTGGCAAACTTTCAAATAAATAGAGAACGGGCTAGCCGGTTACTAGAGATCCAGCCTTCTCTCTACGTAGCTAGCTCGAGAAAGCGGGCAGAACCTTTCATATTCTTCTCATGTAAAAGATTCAAAACGGGTTAGCCATACTTATTTACAGTCCTTGCCCGCCCTGGGACAACTAAACAGGGAATCAACATTATACATATATACTTTTCTTCAGTCCTCTCTAGAATCAACAGTTTTCATCTGACTGGCTTTAGGAACGAAAATGAAATCAAAATAATTTTCTAACTTTAATCAGCTATATCTGATTAGCATGCTAAGATTTCTTTGAATTTTCTTTGAAAGCATATGTTATTGATCAAAAATAAAGAATATGCGTTGAAGGGCACGCATAATTCATATATTATTTATTCAAAATATGACTCTTATAATTTTTCTAGACCACAAATTCAAAGTCAAAATTCAAAGTCCACAAGGGATTTTGAATGTGCTACTACTATCTCAGCTAATGAACCAGATCGTGCTTTCCACCGATGTCCCTCAGATCCTCAAAGGAGAAATGCATGGGTAGAAAAGATCCGCAGAACAAATTTCCAGCCAGTACATCAGCTTGCATCAGCATCCCATCGGCTACATAAAATCAAAGCCTAGCACACCAGTACAGTTAAGGAAGGAAAAATTGAAAACAAGTTGAAGATTGTGCCATTAAAGCTTGTGCCATGAAAGCCCTATAGGAAAGCTACTCTTCTACAATCGATGTATCCAAGGAAAACCTGGAAAAAACTGCAGGTGTGCAGAGCTTTATGGATGAATACAGTACAACGAGAAAGGAAGTCAAAGTCTGAGAGAAAAACAATGTTCATATATTTTAATTCAATCTTTCATAAGGTGTTTGTAGCGATGATGAGTCGTTCTCTCCTTTGGAATATTGATCTGGGAAGGAAGTGAAGTCAATAAGCAAAGAGGATCATTTGTTGATGTTCCTTATGAGGTCTCGGCTTTAATGATGCATTTCTTTGAATAATTCCATCTGGGGTACTACCAAGTGATCCCACGATCCCACGAGGGAAAAGAAAAGTTCTAGCAGTTTTGAAGCTGTTTCAAGCGAACTTTGAATATTCCTCGATGGCATGCTCCTCATGCATATTCCCCCGTAAAAGTGCATCTTTAGTACAAAAGCTTTACTCTTCTTTCAAATTCTAGACTAAAGAAGCTAATAATGGTCTAACCCATAGTGGTATCGGTTGAATGCTCCAAGAACCTTGCAAAAGCTGTGGTCGGTGGTAAACCAATATTACCATGTTTTCACCACAGTTGTAACCCTCGCTGATCTACTTTTTTGTAAGCCTACCACTTGCAAAGATGGCAGCTGCTGTCATATGGCTTCAAATAATGCGACCACGAGGGCATTCGCACGATGCCTCTCAAATATCAACCTGACCACCAGGTTTCAAGAAGAGAACATGAGACGACTGCAG
Source organism: Chrysaora fuscescens (assembly GCA_009936425.2). Lineage (NCBI taxonomy): Eukaryota > Metazoa > Cnidaria > Scyphozoa > Semaeostomeae > Pelagiidae > Chrysaora > Chrysaora fuscescens. The sequence goes on from JAACYV020003017.1 coordinate 1,639, forward strand.
ACGACAACACAGATGTAAACGATGCGTTTGATCAAATGCTATCACGTCGTCAGCGCACTGTGAGCCTTACCAATCGGGTGCGATCTAGCTCAAAGCGGTATGACGAACAATGTTACTGATCTGGGTTGTTGCCATACTTGATGCATGTCCTAACTTGTCAACAAATTGAAGTTGTAAAAATGATGACACCTCCCTTCATTATTAAGAAATAAGAATGTCAAGAACCTACATAATAAATAAACAACCACTAGATATGAATAAGTGTACTAAAGATTCACCTGTAGACAATAACTGACAGTTTGAAGAATTATCGGCATTGCTGTATATTCTTGAATCATGCTACACAGAGGCGCTTTGTTTGATAGATATTTAGCCAAAGAAGACATAAGGTTTAAAACCAGAAGAGAAACCTAAAAGCAGAAAGAAACAAGTCATGACATCAAAGCCGCAAAGCCCATATGCTACCCAGCACATCTAAAGAAAACTACGAGGTGAAGAATTTCTAAGAATATCAAAATTTGAAAATATTTATCTACATGTGATGACATTATTAGCAAAAAAAGTCTCCTTTTCACTAAAATCTAACAAATCAACCCATCTTTGGGAAATAGAGATAACGTGCTGCTAATAATCACAAACTTGCCAATAATCATAAATCGTGATTAAATCTTTCGTTTTTTTACCATTCTTAGCTACAGAAAAATACGAAGTCAGCAAAGATGACGTCGTCAAACGATGATCATCTTACCAACTTTACATTATGCAAAACCCCAAAAAAAACGGACATGACAGCTGTAGTTAACAACAAAGTGTAGCTATCAACAAAATCGTGTTGCTTACAATAAAATAACATTTGCTAACAGAAACATTGATGCTATAAAATCTACATAAAAAACTCATTACTGCTTCGCAACATAATTTTTATTTGGCCGCTCATCGGATGATATTATTCTTGTTTATTATATTCTATCATTGAACCCAATAATGGATTTTAGCAACCATGAGATAGAAACTCACGTTGAAACTTCGTGAATCTAAGCGTCCTTTGCCTCGGTGTATGCATATTAGTTTGATATCTTGAAGTGCTTGACCAATAAGGGGCACTAGCTTCAGTAAAACATTTTCATTCTTTTCTAAGAACTTTTCTGAAAAACAGAGAACACGGAATCGGCAACGTTCAGAAATACAGTCAAGCGTACGTTAAAAGATATGTGCTTGTATGTATATATATTCAAAGATGTATCACATATCAGATCAAATATTCTACATATTGCACATAAATTAATTTTTTTAGAATAGACAGCCTGTCCTTTCTTCGTTTTAATGCCGTATATAAAACATTAGGATATAAAAACATGAATAGACATCATTGAACAACAAGACAATTTACATTACCATTAAATGAAAGGTTGCCTTCCAATATTGATAGAATAGAAGAGAACAATTGGACTTTGGAAGCTGTTAACACTTCATCTCTCTCAGTAAAACACTTTTGCAAAAGGAAAATTATATCGTTTATCACTTCGCTGACCTGCGAAACGGAGCTAAAAAAAAAATTTGGAACAGTTAACCTATTTTTTCATTATCTTCAGTTAAGACTGTATTTTTGGAATATCCTTAATAAATATGCAAACAGGAAATTAAATCCCTGTCATCAAAGGACATATAAGTGCGATTATGAACAGAAATATACTTTTGCTGCTGGCCAAAGGAGATCTATGACTCGACTTACTTCAGGAATCTTTACGAAAACATGAAAAGGTTACCGCGAAAAACTTTAATGTATGATAGGTGACCTAAGTTCAATGTGCAGTGACGTCCGAAATTGCAAGAGAAATCGCAAGAATCATCGAAGCTTTCAAGTGCACTTAATATCAATAATTATGGTACAATGCATTAAAAACAAATAGACAATCGTGGCTTATACCGTAAGAATCGTAAAGCACTACAAGTGCTAATGTATTACTTTTTATCATTTAGTTTTCCTTCCGACAAACAGCATTAATTTTGAGCCAGGGTGACCAAAAAATTGCCACCTGACTCGTTAAATCTTTTAAATGAATAAAACCTATCAATAATCAACAATGACACTTATTTCGCATATATGACAGCACATGTAAGCATACTTAAGAATCAAATTATACTATATATCTTACTTTGACCATTTTGATGAAAGTACCATAATAGTATTAGCTAGCTCTTCGCTGATTTCGCAAACCTTTTCATCAACCTATAATGATAAAAATTGCACTCAATCTCCAAGATATGATATCGATATTGAATTTAATTGAGGTAATCCAAAGGAAAGTCGGTTAAGATATCTGAGTCTTGAAAGATTAATGCAAAAGTAATCAAAAAGTGATTAGCGCTATATTCATTTTCATATAAACAAACTTGAATCGATGATTGGAAGATACTGAAAGATAGTTCCTACCCATATTTGAAAAACACTGACTGCATCAGCCAAAATACATTCTTTCACTTTTACGCTGTTCAGCATACATGGTTCTGGCTATTGGCCAGAAGAAAGGGAAATAACACAGAGATACAAATATGAACCATGACAAACAAATATGTTCTTAAACATTATTTATACATAATTTAATTATCAATATTCTAAATTATCGGTAAAACTTTGTTGTTGTTATCCAATAAAAGATAATCATTTTTCACTTTCAATCAATATCAAAACAATTTGATTATATGACAGCTAGGAAAATGAATGGGAGCAAGGAATTATGAGTATGGGAAGAGCGGTTCATGGGATTTCTCTCTACTTGAATGAGACTAATTAAGACACACTTACATGAAGTAAAGAAGCTACCAAAAGATAATCCTTCCATGCCGTTATGAAATTTAATAGGTTTAATTTGTTTTGCTTAAAATTTGGCGAAGTTTTCAGGTGCTGTGGATGGCTCAAGATCTACGACAAATAAAATGAACGGGATATCATTATTAAGAAATAACAAGTTTAAATAGTTAAAGTATTGCGAAAACCAAGTGAAAAACAATGAAGTAGAGGTACGAAAACGTACCTTGCCAATCTGTTTATAGAATTTGTTACCCATCGCCTTCAAACAATCAATAAATGAGTCGTCAAAGACTTCACTGAAAAAAAATGAAAAAAAGGTGTTGTTCAAAGTTGATGTTATTACTGCTAAGTACAAATATATCAAGACTAGGAAACGAGAGAAAAAAAGTCAACAGTGGAGTCTGCAACAATAAATTTAGGATTTCTATTAGCTGTTCCAAAGATTGACTTTAGACGAAATATGTTGTCTTGCCTATTTTCAGTGATTCTACAGTCTTAACGTGATTGACTCTCACTACCTTGCTCAAAAATAAAAATCCGATTCATGTTTTTCGGTGGATTTTTACATAGCACTTACAAACCATGAAAGGGTCAAAAACATAATTTTCAGCTAAAAATGGTAATGATAAGGTAGAAAGCTTCTATCATAACTTACCTTGATTTGTAATAGACTTCCAAAGTAATTATTTGGATAATCAAAGCACAGCATCCCATTTCTTCAAATGAAAGCTGACAAAGGAAATCAAAATATAAGGGGAAATAACAAAGGCATGTAGAAATTTGTTGTCATATGGCACCACTCAAAAATAGATATCAGACAAATAATAAGCAGCTAAATTTTAAATGCCAAGTTTAGGTTTAGTACAAATTCTGAAAAATGCTTAATAAGACTTAATAAGAAAAATAAATTGCACTGTGAGTTGCTAGGCACAACTAGCTAGGCACAACCCTAATATCAATCCAACGGAAGTTAAAAATAGAAAACAATATTGAGAAGGGGGAAAAAAATGAGAGGAGTTGAGATATAAAACAATATGATATATCCACTTAATGAAAACTAGCTTGGAAAACAAATAAGTCAAACTACCGTATCGTTGCTTGAGTGGAATAGCAATGATGATATATCCTTCCAGGAGTTTTCTCTATAAAAGGTGATAACAGGTCAATACAAAATTCAGATATTAATATGTAGCATGCCGTACAGTCATACCATCATTGCTTCGACTTTACTTGAAATGTATCATGCTCATTGAGTATGGTCACTAATGTTTTTTGATGCGTGTAAGGGGAGCACGAACAAAAATGTACTATTAAAGTGCCACTAAACCTTTTATGGGAGGTCAGGTGAAGATAAACCTTTGAGGATCTCGAAATGAATATCATTTTTTGTGTTTGGAAAAGAGGTTTACTATTGGATCAACGGCCGGGATTTTGGGGTACTGGGAACGAGTCAAGTCGTATCGGGAATTTCAGATTGCTGAGTGATAAGCATTGACACAGAGAGTGCAGTTAGTGCAATCGGAGAGGAAGGAATCGTTGTTGTTTTATCATGGCACCTTCGACTAACGATGTCTCTTCAGCGAGCGAGCATTCTGTAAACTTTTCTGACAACTTTCATGGGATTCTACTTGCAACTTCAAATCGACCTCAATGGTAGTAGAAAATATCAATTTGAAATGCAGGTGCAAGTGTGGGAAATGTTCATTGGGCAATTTGCAGAATGCCAAATGGTATTGTTGCTGCACAGAAATTGAGGACTGTATGCTGACAATTTCTAGTTTTGAAGTCCAGGTAGATGATAAAGGAAAGGAAACTTGGCTGCGTGACAGAGCACCCAGGATTGTCCCCCGTTTGTTTGAACAAATGGTACTTGAGACTGTCTATAAGTACAAGCAAAGGATAGAAAGCGATATCGCAAAATTGGATTTGAAAACCAGTTGAGTAGCATTGTTCGTCTATTGTGCTGTTCTTGTTGACTCTGAAAGGGGAATGATTGAGATTTTATCATTTGTGCAATGCTAAAAGATTTGAAAGGATAAGTGCAAAGATACGTTCAGGTTTGTCTTAACTATGCAATTATATGACGTAAATAAATACAGCTTACACATTTTTACTGTAAAAATTGATGCCATATTTTCAAACTATCATACATACAGTACTTGTCATACAGTATTTGATTTTGTTTATTACATTTTAATAGGATATATATTCTTACCAAGGTTCCTGCGAGAATTGCGTACAGGGACTTTATCAGGCTTATCCATGGCTATATTGGCAACAAGAGGATACCACTCCATGCCTGTGCCTATCCTGCTATCAGGAAATAAATTCCAACAACAATAAGTGTTCTGCGAGGAGAGTTGAACAATGAAGGGTAATATGGTGACCACTCCCTTGTTTTATTTTTTGGGCAATCCTTGACCTCTTTATGCTATATTTTGCAGCAACAATTGCTCCAACTGGAAAATAGACAAGAGTACACACAGTAATAAATTTCCTTCGTATTCTAAAAGTGAAACGACGAACAGTTAACAGATGACACAGGAAGTAGTTGGAGGTACACTTATATTGACAAGCCCTTTTCCGTCAAGGAACTTCTGATTGTTATCTTGTTTTGGCTGCTTTTCTAACATGGTGTTCATTCGTTCAGGGGTCATAGCTGTCAACTCATCTGTTGCCTCTTGTAGCTTAACCGGATTTTGCATATTATCTAGAACTCTAGTATTTGGTAGATATCTCCAATGTAATATGTACAAGAAAATTGAATGCCCAAATAAAAATGGTCATCTCATCGAGAATGATTAGATATATGAAACATTGCAGTTTAAAAATGGATTACCATTTGTTAGAATAGTGTGTTGTTACAGCCCTCCTTTCAAAATCGTATTTCACATCGTTTTACCAACAGCTTGTTTACCACACACCTTTCACAAAAATAACAATGTAATGAAGGGGAGAAGGCAGAGAAAACTTGATAAGACTGTTTTTCGGCATCAGAAAATCACTGCTGATCTGTGATCTGAATGATCTTCGACGATTTCCAATGTGCCCATACATAATTTCAGATACATGACATGTCACTCAATTTCTGTGATACAATAACTAATTTCAGATACATAGCAAATAACTTCGCGATGAAGAATATCTGACATATAATTCACGATTCATGATTACTAATAGCATTTTCTGTTGTTTAGACATATATGGATGGCGTGGCAAAAAATTCGCCCTGCTTGCTTTACAAAAGAAGACAAAGTACCAGCCATTTGCGATCTTCAATGTTAATTCCACGGAAGCATTAATTGAAAAGCATTGCTTGGCAAATTCAGCGAGTCTGAAGAAGCTCGTCAGTATCTGAAGTAGTTAATGTTGAGGGCTCTGCTGTCTGGGCCAAAGAATCTCTGATAATCTGAAATAGCTAGTAAGTAATTCCAATTAATTGCAAGTGTTTTGCTAAATTTCAACTCCTAAATACTAAATGCCGATATCTTTACGAAGAGAAATGAATGGGCCTAAATAAAATCGTAAGAACAGGCTTACCATTCTACGTTCTCTGTTTGAAAGGACGTTGTCCGCTGTCTACATCTTTCGATTCTTGGATAGGCTGGGTGGCGAAGGCGTGGGGAAGGCGGTCACACCGCATTCATCCTAAATTTAACGAAGAATTGCTCCAGGAGTAAATATTCGTCGTGAATCTTTTTCTGGTGTAAAATGAGAGGAACATATGCACTAATGTAGAGCTGATTCTCATCTTGGACGCTTCAACTTCGCCCACTCTACCCATCTCTTCCATCTTCTCTTGGCCTCCGATCGCTCGTCGTTGAAAAAAGAAATAGTATGAAGTGCTATTCCCCTTTTTGTAAGGAATATTACTGCAGCTCGCTGTCTGGCACCTTCCGCCCGTTTTCTTTCGATTTCCTCTCTCGAGAACCAAGCATCTAAGTGAGTTTTATAATGTGTTTACCTTCATTATTATAGCGATTGCATCATTCCGGAATGATGTAAATGCACCTCGCCCGAGATCTCTTCACCATGGTGGTCTATTGGTGATGGCGATTGCAAAATATGCTCAAAATGCATACTTAGAAAAGCCATAGAAAAAAAAAACTACTCATCAGTCCCTAAAAAATTTGTTTCTTTTGAAACCAGCTTGACGAGTTTTACTTAATAAGAGAAATTTCCCAAAAGGTTTTAGAGGCACTTTAAATCAGGGGAGTTAATATCGGTGTGAATATCGCAATGGAAACGGTAAACAAATGTGATATCTCACTGTAAAACGAGGATTGATGACCTTTCACAAGGCGAAAATTGACGATTAAGGGACTTCAATTGGGATAATCAAGCCAATGTATATATTCAGAGTTTCAATAATATTCATCTGAATAGGTTATATCATTCGCATTAAAAACACACATATGATTGGAGCTTGTCCGATCGTAATATTTTTTCTGATTTTTGGAAAGAGTTGGTTTCAACATGAATAACTCACCTTTTTCTTATGATTGATAAAGCACTGTCTGTTCTACTTGACCAAAGCGCATGTAGAAAGCTCAGAGCTGCCTTTCTTAAGGCCATCTGGTAATTCTATGGCAAAAATGGTATGATAATATTGATTGCAACTATTCTACTACTACTCTTTACGTAATTCCATTATATCTTCCTCATTCCTTTGTTTTAACTAAATTTTAACTGTTGACAGTACATCGTTGCAAAAGGGCTCGGTTTCTAATTGAATGATGGCAGGGCAGTAAAAATGTCAATAAATTGAACATCCGACATCCTTACACATGTACTTGTCACGGGACTGCATCTTGACGTGTTATCAATATAAATAATCTTGTGAACCCTAAAGAAATACTGCATGGCAGGACGAAATATTGGTCTGTAATAAATTTTCAACACATTGCTGTTGTTTTTGTTGTCTTGCGGTATTTCTGCCTTTTAATCTTATTTTCGCTCTTCCCCGCAAGCATCCTTTGGGTCCAACAAACGTCGCTTGATATAGTGGTTTTTTCTTCATCTAATATTAGACAGGGAAATTCTCACAGAAAACTAGCGAACAGATTAACCAGAATTTTTTACTTTGATAGGTGTTCTTGGTGGGTCTGGGTGTCAAAATCCGCCAGGGGCCAAAAAATTTGGGGCCATGAGATCACGTGATTGCTTACGTCATATTTGAGAGGGTCAATCGAAACATTTTCTTCAAAAATTAAAATGAATAGCATCATTCGAAAGAACATTTAAAACTAAACAAAAATGACTTAGAAACCAATTTAAAAAAATTAATATTTCGAGAGCTACGAGCTCTGAAAGATTCCAGTGATGACGTCATGACACCAGACTAAAATCTGTAAAACATCCTTTCTCGGTTTGTTGTTCATGAAATTACAATTTAAAAACCTCACACTAAATCGGAGTTGTGTTATTGATCGGATGAAAGAGCTTTTTCTCCCAATTATCGGTTTATTCTATCTTCCCTAACCCCATTCACTTCACTGTCGTGGCTTTCTCTATCATGATCCTCATCCAAGTCGGATTATGATCTGTTTGAACTATCTTTAGTAAAGAATTCTAGGGTGTTACATTTTTTGTGATGACTTTATTAAAGACAACAGCTTTGTTTTCCCTTCCCAAATACATAGGTCAGTCATATTCATATTCATACTTCATTTCTTTTGCAAAATTTATATCAATGAACGGAGCTGAATGTGAGTCGCATGATTATCTTTAATTTTTATTGCAGCAGCTTATTAAAGAAGAGATGACCGGCGTTCTGATAATTGCCTTGTATGTGAAAGGGATTTAAGAGTATGAAAAGAAACAAACCCTGACCGTGAAAGGCTGGCATGCTTTTATTGAACAAGCTAAGAAGTGGGAAAAGATTAATATACCCTATGATGATGAGTTAGGGTTCAATAAAAGTATGTTTTATGTTAAAAGTAAGCTGTATTCAAAAGTCAAAGATCTTTCTTCTCCTCGTGGTATGGTACATGCTAGTCGCCGAGTAACATTGCGAACAAAGTTCGAAGTTTACTCTCAAAGATATGGAACTAAAACAGATGAGAAAAACCCCTCAGATGTTGAAGAATCGGACGATGAAAGCAACAGAGTTTCCACTAGAAGGTCAGTTAGTGAGCATTTCCTAACTAAAAGGCTATGCTTTGTTTGTAATGAATTAAGAATATCTGACAGCAAAAATTTTTCTGCGGGTGGCTTAAATCGTCGCTGCGAAAAATTATCTTCAGAGAAAATGCGGGCTTACCTGGATCTCCCAAATCATAGATGGCACATTGCCGCATCGTGACTGAGAATGGCACTTTCAGGTGAAGCGCGTGACATTTATGCCGCTGATATTTTCTATCACAAATCATGCTATGTGAAATTTGATATAAAGCCGATTCTTTCACAAAATGAAGAATCCAAAGATAAAGAAAAAAGTATATCGCAAGAGATCCTTTCAGAATTTTTTACGAAAGTCTCAATAAAAATTATCCACAAAAATTCTGCCTACCTACTTTCTGAGCTCTACAAAGATCTTAAGTTTCTGAGCGAAGAACAATTGGTTCCTCCTGCAGTTTTTGAAACAAAATGTTTAAAACGGGCACTTCAAGAGCATTTTGACGACGATCTTGGTTTCTATGCATCGAATAGACAAGACATTGTTTATTCTTCAGACACTAATCCATGTGCATTCTCTGTAGCTACTTTAAAAGGTTTTGGCTTAAGAGACAATGATATTTTGAAAACATACGAAGTCAAAAGCAAAGGAATGGCAAAGTGAGGAAAAATTTTCCCTGAAAGTCTCAGAAACTGAGAATGCTTTGAAAGAAGGTCCATTGAGAGAGCTATATAATGATATATATGCAACTATAAATCCGAACTTCAATGTTACGGAAAGTGGATATGCTATAACCCCATCACATCAACTCACTACACAGATATGGTCACTCGCATCAGATTGGGGATCGTTGATATTGAAAGAATATTCCACTAAACATTAAACATGTATGACCCTTCATTGTATTACAGGTAGAAAGGAGGCGATAACAATCCTTCATAAACTTAATCATTCAATACCATAACATTCCCACAGTACAAAGAAATCATATTTTGGAACTAATCTTAGTCTTCATAGAGATGTTTTGTGGGCTTTGGCTCAGACATTGTTTTCGGATGAAGCAGAAACAGAGGATGAGAAATTGGTTATGATCTTTTTCAACGTTTTGTCGAGGAAAGGTTATTACAACCAGAACAATTTCTTGCATCCAATCAAACGTTGCAACTTAAACAACGGCCAGAAGAAACAAAAAGTGATTCCAAAGGCCGTCTCCAGCTTAAAAGAAGATCGTCAGGCATTTGGCATACTGCTTGAAAATGATATTGATCTTCATGAATCCTTCCAATTTCCAATAAAAACGTATCCTAACAGTCTAGCTAGTCCCGATGGTAAATTGCGCCAGAGCCAGAAGACTGTACTGAGGAAATATATGATTGACCAGTCCAGTGCTGTAACATCAGAGCCATTCCTCGATGCTCGCTGGATTTACGATTTCTCGACTCGCTGGATGTTTTGCAGATTTTTGTCTGGTGTCATGACGTCATAACCAGAAACTTTCAGAGCTCGTAGCTCTCGAAATATTAATTTTTTTTAAATTGGTTCGTAAGTCATTTATGTTTAGTTTTAAATGTTCTTTCGAATGATGATGCTATTCATTTTAATTTTTGAAGAAAATATTTTGATTGACACCCAAACATTACGTAGGCAATCACGTGATCAAATGGCCCCAAATTTTTGGGCCCCTGGTGGATTTTAACACCCAGACCCACCAGGAACACCTATCAAAAGAAAAAATTCTGGTTACCCTGTTTGCTAGTTTTCTGTAAGAATTTCCCTGTCTATATTATCAATATAACTAATGATAGTAGGGTAAAATGGTATTGCTTTAATGGTGATGAAGTGAAGTAATAATATTTAATGGTTAGACGTCTTTACAAATCTCTCTTAGTGCCACAGAGCCTATTTTGTTGAAAATCAGAAGTCGTAACAGAGATTAAATTCGACTTTTTTCATTAACTTACACTTTGGCTAACGAAGCGAAGAACAACAGGAAGACAGCTTAATCCCTCTTCGTCTCCCTGAAAGAGTACAATAAAAAAATGAATAATTATGTCGTGATTTCTACTTTGATAAGATCCAAGAGTTCAGGATCCAAAATTTTGTGTTTTTAAATATTTCAAAAAACATTAAACCACACTGTTGATAAATGCTGTTGAATGATGCACGATTAAATTGTGCTGATTATTAAAGGAGATATTGAAGTATTTAGATATAAAGGAGACATTGCCACAATAAAATAAAAAGCAAAACTAAGACCGATAATTTTATTTATCCTTGAATCCCGAGAGGTACCTGATCAACGAACAGCTCGACGAGTCCAGGTTGGGATTCAACTGAAGATGTGAGAAAATTTACAATTGCAATCTTCAATCGGACAGGCTCAATGGCGCATTCAAGCCGTGTTACAAACGCATTTCTCAAGGCAACTGCGCCTTGACCAAAACATGCCAGCAGTGAAACAGGAGATGTCTGCAATAAAAATGATCACTACTTAAAAATGGAGTCGCCATCTAAAAGAATAAAGTAATTGATTATGTTCATGATTTCGATAAAAATTGATTAAACAAGAACACAGTTATAAATACGAATTGATCACCCACTAGTGGAAGACAATAAAGGCAACAACAGAAAACAAAATCCTTAAGTTTTTCATTTAGTCATTCCTTGGTAGTTTTATATAAAAATTAAAGAAATTCAAGTACCAAATAATAATCAAAGTGGCCAAGTATGACAAATATTTATTAAAATTATTGATGTAGTGATGTATAAATATATCTTGGCCGCAAATTGTCCTATGACAACGGCATCGAATTCTCGAAATTAGATTCTCAAATCATCGGCGATGCTTGACGATACTCCCAAAAACGTAACTTTCATAAATCGTTATTCATATGCGATGATGGGAGATGAATTTTAATTGTATGAAAACCAGACATTACTTCTTTTCAACTTTTCAACTTTTGATTAGGAAGGTATATGTCTCAACAGAGAAAACAACTCATCTTTAATTTTCATTTAATAAAGATTCATCTTGGATTTCGGCAACAAGCATTAATTAATGATTATATGTAATAAGCAATTCTCGAAAATCAAAATCAAAATATAAGCCTGTACTGGTTGTGAAAACATGTTAAAAATAGTGCTCACCAAACAAAGCTTCTGCAGCACAATAACAGCCAGAGTTGGAAGCTTTGCATCGTAGTCGTGATAAATATATTTTGCAATCAATATTAACAATGGGTACATTTCTGCAAAACAAGGATCAGAAAGTGAAAATTGATGATTAGTAACGATTTTATTCAGTCTTCAGGGGTACTACCCTCTTCTACTACTTTCTCTCTCGATCTTTTTTCTATATATGCTCACATCTCAGACAAACGATGCTCGAAATTGAAGCCTTAATATCTATATCTATATCTAATACAACATCAAAGTTGTACATAATTTGAATGGTTACATATACATTGATACGAAAGGCCAAAATAAGGATCGAACCAACTGCCATGAATGACTGAATTAACAGACAATAAAAACTTTTACAGATCTGGCACAAAAGTATCCAGGAACAAAAGAGAGTATAGCTAAAGAAGTTAGAAATCCGGTAAATAAACCTATGAAAGATGCACAAGGAAATAACTGGTCCAACATTGGAGAAACAGAATAGGGATTAGGCAAAAGAGTCACTGCATTGAAAAGAAAGCTGACACCGGCGATTTTTGATCAGGTTAGCATTTCGTATCAACATTTTTTGTATGACGTCATAAGATTTTATCCCTAGGTTTACCCCCGAACTCGATAGAACGCTGCACCCCTTTCAAAAATATTCTCCATACCCCTAGGTATCACCTTGAAAAGTTGGGTGCTTCGTTCCAGTCGGTCAAGATTTTCACCGTAAGAGACTGGACAATACAAAGGTCAAGCAACGTCGAAAGAACGTGTTGTCAAGGAGCCCGACGCAGTGCTGCCACTCGTAGGGGAATTCCCCTACAGTAGGGGAAAACAAGGCCTTGTAGGGAGTAGGGGAAACCTACGGG
>JAACYV020003239.1:0-14589 GCA_009936425.2 Chrysaora fuscescens
CAAGTTTTGTCGCTCGTCTTTGAACAGCTTCTAATTGTTTTATATGCTTAACCATATAAGGGTTCCATACAGAAACAGAAGATTCTATTAAAGCAATGCCCCTCCGCTCCTATACAGTGCAGTAAAATCATTATCATCAACATCCTAGCGACTGTGCTGTATTGCCGTTTGCCCGTGCTCTGCCGCCTTCGCCACCGGTCTCCAGCCTTCACTGACATTTTGGCAGGGACCTCGCAGCTATTGGGCTAGGGGGGCTAGAGCCCAACCACTTTTTTTTCAAAGATAGGTCTAAAAACGTTCACAATTGTGGAATTTTCAATTTTTTTCATCTAAATAAATCGATGATAACTAAGAAAAACAACTTGTACAAAAACAACTAAAATAAGTATCGCAATTTCGAAAGTTTGCTCTGACAGATCATTAGTAGAAATAAGTAAAAAGAAGAAAGGCTCTGTCGTTAATTTTGTTTGATGTAACGTTTCATAGTAATTGAAATCTTTTGTGAACCGAGCTGTACAAAAATATAGACGTAAAGAAGCAAGTTTTTGTTTGAAAGGGGCGTTTTTCGACGTTCTAAAGGGCGTGGTCTCAAAACATTTCCCCGGCCCCCTACTTTCGCACGTCGCTTAGCCCCCCACTTTTGGGTCACTGCGCGGTCCCTGCACTTTGGCAGCTCACAGTTTTGGGCGATCGCATTCCGTCGTTTTAATGCTTTTTGGGCTCTCTACATCTCCCATTTTGCAAGTGAATTTTCGCTGGATGGTTGCTTTCGCCAGGGATCCTTCCGCTCTTAGGCCTACATGGCGGCTAAAATGCTCTTTCTCTGATTGTTGATAGTAGTTAATGCTATAAACTGGCAAATAGTAAACGGAGCGCGGTATTTTATCAAGACGAAACGTCACCGCCTATTGATGTCTACACGGCTTGTCTTAATTTGATGTCACAACAAGGTTGCGAAAGGGCAACTCTAGCGATTATACTGACCCTTTTAAACTTTCATGTAAGCTGCTTTAGACGGCCGAGGCTAACGTGACATATGGCATTGTATTGGTGGTAGTGGTGATGGGAATAAACCAGTCCTTTCCCCCCTCTATACGGTGAGCCATAGTCATCAATGTGTGAATTGAGCATCTGGTAAAATGCGTTATGTTCGGTTTGCTAGTTCTCCTTTGTTAATCAACTTACAGCTGTATTTTTGCTTCTCTAGTGAAATCAAGTGAAGTTGTTCAGTTGTAAACCTTCGATGCAGATGGCGGCCTCATAACGTCTTTCCTTTCTACCAGAGCAGCAACTCCAGCACAACACGTTGGCCAATGGACTATCAACGTATGACCCAACTCCTCCCTGAACAGCTCGCCAGGCTCTTTGAAGACAACACAGAGAAGTTCTTGATAATAGACAGTCGATCGTTTTTGGAGTACAATGATGGCCACGTTCGGGGATCTGTTAACATACAGTCATCGAAACTGATCAGGAAAAGGCTGGAACAAAATAAGCTAAGCATAAATGATCTACTTAAAAGCTCCAACTCCGATGATATCCCTTGCGATAAAGTTATCTTATATGATCAAAACACCTCAGAAATGTCAAATATACCTGCAGGGCATTTTCTGCTGCTTTTAGCAAAGAAGTTGAATGCAAAATTCAAGGATGTTTTCTACCTTAGAGGTAAGTTTTATTTCCTACAAAAACTGATTCAGTGTGGGTTTTCGATAAGTGTAGAGAGAGAGAGAGAGAGAATCTTAGTTGTTTTTAATAGGGACACAATTTTTGAATATTGTTATTATTTCTTCAAGGCAGATTGTTGTCTTGTTTTCCTTCCCTTGTTTTTCCCTGGCGATTTTGTTGCTGCTCGGTATTTTAGTGTGAAATTGCGAAGAGATAGCGTAGGAAAAAAACATATTGTTGTTCTCCTTTTTCTCACAACAACTCACAGAGACCGACCACGGTCAACAAAACCGAACCGTGACATATTGGCACTATATATTTTACCCACCTTCTTTATCGGAAACAATCTAACCTCGTTGTTGCGATGCAACTGCCTCGTTTGAGAGCATCTCTGTTAAACTGTTCAGTGGATTCAGTTGGAAAGTTTGGAAATTTCCAATTACCTGCGATTAAATCGTTTGGTGCTTCGAAACCGAATCACAACATTTCGATGTTACTTCTAACTTTTATGATACTTCTACGTAAATCCGTAGAAATTCGGTTTATAATACCCTCCCACCTTATTCCCTGTACTTTTCTCTGTATTTCATTTCTGTTTTTCTGGATTAGCCGCTGCGTAGGCCTATTGTTGATGCTAGGCCATTGATTTTAACACCAGGTGCTACGAGACTGGTCGACGCATTATCCCCTTACTGCATCGCTCATTACTGTAGCTTAATCTGGCTTAATTAGCTTAAGCTTAATTCAGCACCCAGACTTGTTTATACATATCCATATTCCTAAACCTCATCTTCTTGATTCTATGAAGATAAAGAGTAAAGATTACAGTATACAGTATGTATGAGAACGTCTGCAACTAGTCCAAATTTTGGGTGTTGAATCCGAATCTGTGGACAAAAATAATGAATAGAGATAATATCAATTATTTCCAAAACGAGGTCGTTGGTTGAAGTGGGTGGTGTATTGTCATTGTATTTTTCTATGTTATTGTGGGTGGTGTTGTACCATGACTACAGGATTGTACGGGCAAGATGAATGTGGCGTCATAAAATGCCTCGCTTTCAAACCTCGTTCCACAGACACCTGTTCTGGCGAGGAATGTGGAGGAGGGATGAGTCATCTCTCTTCAAAGGCTTCACTGAAGACGATACTACCACGTCATTCAATATTTATGCAAGAACAATGCACGAAGTATCAAAACAAAGGTTGAAGAAAGTCCGACGGTCCGCGCTGATTGGTGAGGAGTTGGGTGAACTAAATATAGGAAATGAGTCACTGAGGTCATTGTGAAATATTGCTCCACAGGAATTCTAGATTTTTACCTGTGCGAGAGATTTCAGGGGGTTTCCTTGGCCAACCAGGCCAATCACCTCTCAACAGCAAAGCAGTCTGAACAAAACCCATTTCCCTAGCATCATGGCCTAGCCACTTCTGATTAAATTTGGAGGCCCTGGAATTTCATCTTGGATTAAATATTCTAGGGCTAGAAAGGCCTGTAACATCTTGTAAGCTCTTGCTTTTAAATTTAAATTCAAGGGAACTCAGTTCTAAGTTCGATTTTAGGGAGACACTGATAAACATATCTTTGATCAGAATCGCATATAACAATCATAACCCTATGGCTATCATGGATAATAATATTTTTATATCTACGGCCTACATAACAGAGTTCACTTCCTATATACAATGAGACATACTCTGAACTTTTGTTGTGATTTATTCATAATATTAGCAGATGACGATCTGTTATAGCACTATGGTGCTACCCCCGTTTGGCCTGTGTGGAGGTGAGAATGGTATGGGCTTTGCTGTTGATAATATGCGGTCACCGATGATGTAATTGTTGGCAAGCCGCTGAATCATACTATCCACACAATATATACAAAGCGTCTTGTCCTGAGACGGTGGATGTCCAGACATCGAGTCATTTGCAAAAATACCAACCAAACGATCAGTCATGCAATGCAGAAACATTACACCATATTTGTAGATTTTTAATAGGCAGTCTACGACGGGCATTCAGTGGAAGCTGGTGTGGGGCTTGTTGAAGCTGTATGTGACAAAGTGCAAACCATTTGGATGGAATATCTTGTAGTTCTGTAGCCTGCCTATACAAGAAATTGTTTGCAACTTAGCGACTAATCAGCACTGGACAACTTTCCAATCTTTGGAGAAGGCAAATACTACCTGAGTGGCAGACATGAGAACCAAACCGAGTTCTCTAGATTTATGCTCGAATGTTTTTCCTGTTGTTCATAAGACGCTTTCTAAATCAAGAAAGAGAAAAGGTTTGTTTTAAACAAAAACACAGTTTCTTAATTGCGATTTTTGTTGAACAGCAAATAGTGGCTAGTTTAGGACAGCAGTTAAATTAATTTGCACACAAATTGCAGTTGCAATCTGGGCGCACAGACCCTTTTACTATTTATTGCAAGTTGCCAAATGAAGCTCGAAAGTCAAACTGAAAGCAAAAACATTTGAACCAGCTGTTTTCCACATTTTCAAGTTGCTTCCACTTTTTTCTAAAATACAGAGCGATTTTGTACGAGATTTCGATTTGATCTTCTGTATATATTATACACATGCTTAGTGGAGTTACAGGACGTCAACGCCAATAAATCATTTACAGGTATTAAGGTATTGGACCGTGGGAATGCAAAGCAACAAATAAATTTTGTGACAATAATAGCCATACAAATATTTTATATGAATTATCATAATAATGTTTGATGCGCGGAAAATTTTAATCTTTAAATATTAAAAATTCCTTTCCCTTTACAAATTTGCTTAAAAACGGAGAACCGGAAAAACATAGTTTCGTAGCAAACGTAGTTACGCTGGTACCTGCCATGGAGTTGTTTATTAGACCCCTGGGATTGCAGTGAGGCACTTTGTATATGGTGAAGCAAGTTGTGAAAACCAGGCGATGCATTTGCTTTCTATTTTGGCTTGCCTTGCACAAATGCCAGAAGGGCCTTTGCGAGTCCCCTGCCCTGCTGCCCCAGCCAAGTGACGGTCGATGAGTCATAGAAGACACTTCTCTAAAGAGCCCTCTATTGATAACAAATTTGTACACTTTTATCAACTGTGAAACAATGATTATTCTTCATGTTTCTCACTGAGCAATGATCAATGTATCTCCGTAGCCCAAGGACGTAGCTTGCTGAAATATTGTTAACCGTTTTGTAAGCCCTGTGTGATGTTAGAATGACTCATTTTAAATCGAAAGATTCTGAATAACTTTGTTTATAATTTCTATCACGCTTACCGTAACAAAGTTTGGTATGTAGGCCGAGATGGCCCTTGACCTAATTACAATTTAATAACTAAATTTAACTACTAATAATGAATAAAACTAACAAACATTAAATGAACTTAATTTTAAATACAGAGTACATAAATATATGAGCACTACGATTATTACAATGTAGAAGCAGTAACAGTTAACGAAAACAAATCAAATACCGATACATTAAGAAAGCAAAGCAAATTTTACTACTGTATATACTATGATACTAAATTTACCACAAAAAAAAACTTATTTGATGGCTAATATCATTTATTTTATTCGATGCATTTTAGTCGATTGGCAAATTTTTTATATCTTTTTCTCTCTTGCGAAATCCTTTTTTTGCAAAATTTGCCTAATAATTTAATACATTCCCTTTCTTCCTGACTCAAAAGCCAGAGAAATATATTTTCATCATTTAAGAGCCTAGTGGAAGGGTATATAGAATATATATTCTCAAAATTTTCCTTCAAAAAGTGGGCATACTGTTAAAAAATGCACTTCGTCTTCCACGACGTATTTTTTAAGTGTTTAACAGTATGCACAATAGCGTGCACGTGTACTACAGTGAATGATTCCCACAATGTAGCCTAACATACAAATAGTCCAACATTACATATATAGTACAATATATTGCAATAAACATAGCATGAAATTAGATAACATAACAAATGATAAATACAGCATTTTATATCGCGACGTAGCAAACATTGGCAAATTTTGCATTTGACAGAGCTGTGCCATTACATCGCGTTTAAATTTTGTCGTCAGCCAATGAAGCTAAATGAGTTTGGTCCCTCGGCCACAAATGCCGCACGCTGATTGGCTATTCACAAATGTAAACATATGAGTAGGTGAATAAAATGTAGAATTTTCTTTGCTAACGTAGCATAATGTAAAGTAAAATATCCCGGAGACAGTATGTCTTAAAGTGGACCTATCACTTTTTGAAAGTTTGCATTTATAGAAAAGGTTTTGATGGTAAGTAAGAATGACGTTTACAAAACTTCAATAGCCTTGATCGTGCGAAGGAAGTAGTTTATGACGTCATAGCAGGAACCTTCTCACAGGCACAGACCATGGTATGAGTAGTCACTGTATCATATCTTCAGAATCAAGTGTCGGATCAGATTTTTTTTTCATATGTGCCTTTGTCCATTGGTGTGCATCTTGAACTTTTAAATCTTTAACCTGTTGACAGGCCTTGTCCCAGGCTCTTTGCTCGTATTATTCTCTGGTCTGTAACGTGAAACAGGTCTCTGCTTTGACGTCATCAATTTATTCCTTCAAACGGCCATAACTCAAAAAACGACAAAAGATATCAAAGCTTTGTAAACGTCATCCTTTCTTACTATAAAACCTCTTTCAATAAATGCAAATTCCCAAAAAGTGATATGGCCACTTTAATGAAACGTAAAGAAGAATATTTTGAACACATCATGACGTAACGCAATATATGCGTGATACGTGGTCGATTCAAATCTATTGCGAAATTAAAACCTAATAAAAAATTGTGAATCCTTCGATTGTACATGTAGCCTGTGTAACACTTTATTCATAATATTGTACACATTTCACTTTATTGTTGTTTCGTAACTTTTAAGTCCTTTCGTAATGCTTATGTTCATATTATGTTATGTTACATTATTCTCGTCTAATTATGACTGTTTCGTAGCTCTGTAACTTATTTTATAATTGGTATGAATAAGCAAATTTTCTACTTGATCACTAACTTAAATGATACATGAGAATATAATGTAAAAATCTCCAGTCGATGAGCTTCTTTCATTGAAAATTTTCTGGTCTGCCCCCTCCCCCTGAACGTTTCTAGCTACGCCAGATGAAATTCCCTGATCTCTATTTTGATGATTTCCGTTCTTCCTTTGCAGGAGGTTTCGTCGAATTCGGACATCGATTTCCAAGGTTCTGTGAATCAAAGCCAGAAGCTGGAAATCTTCTTTCGCTGTCTACACCTTGCATGTCAGCAGCCAACGTTCCCATCACTAGAATTCTCCCCTTCCTTTATTTGGGCTCTGCAGAGGACTCCCAAAATGCTGGGCCTCTCAAGAGCTACGGCATCGAATTCATAATGAACGTTAGTATTACAGCTCCTGACTCACCTCACGTTGTGAAAACGCATTATATGAAAATTCCAGTTCAGGATTCGACAAGCGAAAATCTTGTCGACTGGTTTCAGTCGGCATTTGATTTTATTGGTGAGTTTTGTTGTTTCTTTCGAAGTTGATATCCTGTGATTAAGTTGATACACTGCTTGGTAGCTTCATGTCTTCGGTAGACAGGGGCAGATGCAGGCTGCTGCCAGGGACCGCGCAGCGATCTCAGAGTGGGGGGGGGGGGCTAAGCGGCGAGCGGAGCAAGCAAAAGTAGGGGGCCGGGGGCTTGTCCCCGGAAATATTTGAAGACCACGCCCTTCAGAACGTCGAAAAATGCCCTTTTCAAACAAAAACTCTTTACGTCCGTATTTATGTACAGCTCGGTTCAGAAAAGATTTCAATTACTTTGAAAAGAGGCATTTAACATTACATCCAGCACAATTAACGACAGAGCTTTTCTTCTCATAAAAAAGCTATTCCTACTAATGATCTGTCAGAGAAAACTTTCCGAAGTTGCGATACTTATTTTATATCTTTTTGTACAAGTTGTTTTCCTTCGTTGTCATCGATTAATCTAAATGAAAAAATTGAAAATTTCACATTTGTGAAAGTTTTTAGACCTATCTTTGAAAAAAGTAGGTGGGCTCTAGTCCCCCCCCCCCTCTAGCCCAATGGCTGCGCGATCCCTGACTGGTGCACATGTTGCACGTGCAACAGTCAGATTTGGGAATAATTATTTTTCCTTTGGACACTCTGTGGTACACATTCGCTTTTTGCTTTACTTTTGGTTGCCCTGTGGATTTCATTTCATTCTCTCAAATTGCCAAATATATTTAATTCATGATCCCCAAATATATACATATCGTAACTCTATACCTATATACATATGAGTTGAGTAAATACGAACAATAGAACGATCATCGTGACAAGCGAACTAGAGATGAAATCAGCGAATGTAACACAACGAATAATAAGAATTGAAGACAGCGTAATATAAAAAGGAGTCTGGTAAAGAGTTCTATGTTATTGTCACTCAGAATGATTGACAAATGCTTTTTAAGAATAATGCAATTTTTATGCACATGTATCATATATACTACTTTTCAACTGTAACCGTTACATCGAACGATAAAGGCCTTTTTTCGGGGAATTCCCGAAATTGAATTTTAAAGGGAAATTTATTCTTGTCTTTTCTACGAATTTCATCTCGTTATGCGGGCATGGATTTTTTCATCTGAACAGATTGGAAAAATTTATTGGCCTAGTGAGCGGTAAGCTGTTTGGCTTGACTCCTTCTAGGACTATGCCCCACGAACTCGTTGTCTTTGTTAATTTTATAATGAATTCAGGTTTTATCTTCCAGGGGGGGGACTTCCTACAGTAGTTGATGGTTGGGGGGTCAGAAATCCTCAGAAAAAGGTGCTTATTATACCATTTGGTGCGCTTTTTTGTAAATAATTAGTATATTTTTGGGGATTGTTCCAGAAAACATCTGACAAATTAGTCCTAAGATGATTCTTTCTCCAAAATACTGCAACATATTGTTTAAACAAAAAGTAATGATTCCTTTAGGCTATTGAATTACAGCATAACAGAAAGTAGTTGTTACATGGCATTTGTTGCTTGAATAAAATAAACGGCTTTAAATTCATTTTACATCAAATCCTGTTCTGCTTAGTTGGGTTTGCTTGTTTGTTTTCATTCTTTACTCTTTAGCGATAAGTATATTTTGAGGGGTTCAAATCTGCAAAATTCAGTATATTTTTGGGGTTTTTAAATAGAGGCTGTGTCTTATCATACCCCCCCTTCCCCCTTCACCTACTATAAGATGTTCCCCTCCTGGGTTGTATCTCAACAGGTTACAATGACCCTCTGGAGACATATGTCCCATTGCGGTATATCTGCATCAAAATTGTAGCTAACTTTTTTTAAGTCAAATCCCTGATATATTCGGAACCTGTATTGGTTCTTTATAAAAAAACAATGCTAACTCAATTTAAAATGTGTTCTTCTTATTTAATTCATTTTTTGCAATTTTGTGCATGTTACGTTACTGTAAAAAAAACTTTTGGACCATACGATAGCGCTTACATATTGTATAAATTTACTATCCCCTTAGTTCAATTTATTGTGTTGGATTATTCATATTAGCTATGTGTAAATGATTCCTGTAAATAAAAGAAACTTCGGTATGAATTTATGTTTGAATCTTTTGCTTTCAGATCAAGTAAAAAGCTGTGATGGCAAGGTGCTTATACATTGTGTTGGTGGCGTCTCAAGGTCTGCGACAATTGCAGTTGGATACGTCATGAGGCATCTTCAATTATCTCTTGATAACGCCTATCGGTGAGCATGATTTAAATAGAATTGGTTCCCTAACTACACGTTTTTTGACTAAGCAATTAAACAGTTCTAACTGTTCTAAAAGGGTCCCTCGCATAGGTGGAAAAAGTATCGGAACCTGGGAACGTAGTTTCCAGAAATTTTTTTGGGTGGAGATATTCGCAGAAAGTTTCACAGAATTTTTTGAACTCTAACGATATAATTTGAGTCAATTTAACAGAAAATATTCTCTCTGGTTGCTTGTGAGCAAATAAAGCTGAGTCATTCTCAGATATTGAATCCAACCTTTCATGAAGATACTTTGTGAAAAAGCAGATTAAACATTCAAATGAGAACCTTGGGTTTCTTAATATCTAGCTTTTCTCTCCTGCATTGTCATTTTACATGTTACATCAACTCAGTGTAGATAAACAGGCACAAACATCTGCCTCCTTAAAAATTTCACAGAAAGTTTTGAGCCAGATTCCTAGGTTCCCAGAAAGAAAAAGATTTTTTCCACCTCTGGTCCCTCGTAGAGCTGTTTCGCTCAAAGTAAGGCAATATACTTGGCTAAGTGGGTGGAGTGCCTCCTCCAGTGCCAGGCATAGCAATGCCTCTATCTAGTCATTCAGTCATTTAGTCATTTAGATAGTCATTAATCTTAGTGCATTTTGTTTTAAATAAGCAACTAGGGTTGAACAGCCAAATTGCTAAGCAACTTTTGGGGCTTGACTGTACTAACCTAAGCAACCACAAAATTTACCCATTATCCATCCGGATTAAAATGGTTGAAGAAAAGTGTTCTGTTATTAATCTTTTCATTTCAGCCCGAAGAAAAGCAACTCCCATCTCGCATTATTAATGATTGACGTTCAGAAAACTACATGAAACGTTGCACAAGGCCTTTTTCCCTAATCGATAAGAAATGTTAGGCAAAATATTTTTGTACTATTATGCAACTTTATATTGCAACTATTAAGCAACTTTTAATCCTTGTAATGTTAAGCAACGTTCAGGGCTGGAGCAAACCTTAGTTGCTTATTAAAAACAAAATTCACTAAGATACCTATCTGATTGTCTATGACTAGATAGAGACATTGCTATGCCTGGCATTGGAGGTAGCACTCCACCCACTTAGCCAAGGAACGTATGAAGCCTTACTTTGAGCGAAACAGCTCTACGAGGGACCCTTTTAGAACTGAAAACACTATTGAACTTCAAAACAAGCTGAGAGGGGGGCACTTTAAAAATCCTTGGAGGGGTACGTTACTTTGAAGAGGAACGTTCCCCTGTGCCCGCGAATCCTACATCACCGCCTACTCTCCTTCACATTAACAATTTTATCGTCACAAAATAGCCTTTGCCAATTGTAGTTAAAGTGGACCTATCACTTTTTGAGAGTTTTGATAGTAGGTAAGAATGACGTTTAGAAAACTTCAATATCTTTTGTCGTTTATGAGTTATGATCGTCCGAAGGAAGTAGTTTATGACGTCATAGCAGGAACCTACTCAAAAGCACAGACCATGGTACGAGTAATAATTGTATCATATCTTCCGAATCAAGTGTCGGATCAGATTTAAACTTTTTTCATATGTGCCTTTATCCATTGGTGTGCATCTTGAACTTTTAAATCTTTAACCTGTTGCTCGGCCTTGTCCCAGGCTCTTAGTTCGTATTATTCTCTGGTCTGTAACGTTCAACAGATCCCTGCTTTGACGTCATCAACTTATTCCTTCACACTGCCATAACTCAAAAACGACAAAGATATCAAAGTTTTGTAAACGTCATCCTTAATTACTTTAAAAGTTCTTTCCATAAATGCAAACTCCCAAAAAGTGAGGGCCACTTTAATAGCTGATTATCGTTCGGCAGTCATGAATTTAATTTATTTCTTATATGAATTCATTAACAGGCTTGTGAAAGAAAAACGACCAACGATTTCACCAAATTTGAACTTCATGGGCCAGCTTCTTGACTATGAAAAACAGCTGGTTGATAAAGGAGACATTGAGTTAAATTCTAATAAAAATAGATAAGTATTTATTCTGACAAAGTATCTTAACTACGCATCCATCGATTGACGTTGAAATCGTTTTGGATGCAATTAGCCTTCAATACGCGTTTATCTTCATTGACTCTTAACTATTTTCCGAGTTGCCTGCTGCTCTCTTTATTATCTCTCTTTCCCCTGAATTGGATAAATGGTAGGGTTCTCTTTCTTTTCTTATCTTGTAAATGATATTTTCCCTCTCTTAGGCCTATTTATTAAAATCCTTTCTTTTGAGTAAATATAGTTCTGAAAACCTTTTGTTAGTTTCAGTTTTGTATTTTTTCATATTGCTGTTCTGTCTTTTCATAATGTGTAATATTCGTATTTCTAGTTACCCCTAAAATCACTATTAACTTTTTTTTTATGCATGCGGAATTAAGCCGGGCCTTTTGGCGCTTTAACGTTTACGGGACATTCAATATTTTAGGAAGGGTTCAATGCAGGATGAGTTCAAGTATGACTGTTGTCAATCAAAGTTGCAAGGCTACAGTTTGGAGGCTATTTTGCAGCAATAATGACTTTTGCTTGTACTTCGGCTTAAAGTGGTCCTATCACTTTCTGGGAGTTTGCATTTATTGAAAGCGTTTTGATGGTAAGTAAGGATGACGTTGACAAAATTTCTACAAAAACGAAGCAAATATCTATTGTTATAATTGAGTTATGACCGTGTCAAGGAAATAATTGATGTTGTCATAGCAGGGACCTGTCTAAAGTCACAGACCATGGTATGAGTAGTAATTGTACCATATTATGTGGTTCATGGGTGCCTTCTCACCATTTATGTAGTATTTGGATTCAAAATTTCTAGGCTAGCGCCAGGCTTTGTCCGATGCCCTTATCTAGTTCTATTTTAGGTCTGTGACCTTAGACAGGTTGCTGCTATGAGGTCACAAACCTCTTTCCATAAATGCAAACTCCCAAAAAGTGATAGGGCCACTTTCAGTGTAAGCAAGGTCGACGTTTACAAAACTAAAATGTGAAGGAATAAATTGATGATGTCAAAGTAGGGACCTGTTTCACGTTACAGACCAGATAATAATACGAACTAAGAACCTGTGACAAGGTCGGGCAACAGGTTAAAGATTTAAAAGTTCAAGATGCACACCGATGGGCAAAGGCACATATGAAAAAAAATTAAATCTGATCCGACACTTGATTCTGAAGATATGATACAATTACTACTCATACCATGGTCTGTGTCTTTGAGTAGGTTCCTGCTATGACGTCATAAACTACTTCCTTCGCACAATCATAACTCACAAACGGCAAAACATATTGAAGTTTTGTAAACGTCATTCTTACTTACCATCAAATCTCTTTCTATAAATGCAAGCTCTCAAAAAATGATAGGCCCACTTAAACGCTATAAAACGTAGGCAGGTCTGTTGTACTTGGCTTCTGGTTGCTGCTAAAACTAACCCTGTTTGCTTCGCCCAATGCCATCTTCACCTTGCAATACGACAAGAAATTTCCTGCTTTCGCTTGTCAAATTTCAAAATTCTTTATCTCCCTTAAGGGGGAAACTCTCGCTAATTTGTGCTTCAAATTCATATTTCTTAAGTAATTTAAAAGAAAAAGAGTGGCTTAAGGCTATAATTGAAAAGGTGATTGAGAAAATGCACTCTGTAAACATCAAAGTCAAAGTACAAATACTATCTGAAAGACAACAAACTTGCTTCCAAAGACCTATCCCTGAAACTAAATATGATAGAACTAAGAAGAAATTCTAAAGGCGAATACCCCAACACCTAATGTAGAGCAGGTGGGATAGAGGACGAGACGATTGAGCACCTTTGGGCCTGTGAAAAGTTTGAAAAACAAATGCAAAGAAAAAACACCTGCAAGCAACAAAAACCAAGGACTTGAAAAGATTTGGGCCCGGTACTGCTCTTTCATTGAACTCTAAAAAAGAGGAAAAACAGTTTGAATATACAATAATTGTTTGTCTTGTTCGCAATTTTGATCCCGTCCTGTATCAAAACCTATATATTGGCTGTTTCACAATATATCAATTCGACCCTTCGGCCATCATAGAGTTTTTCTGCATCAAAATTGTAGCTAACTTTTTTTAAGTCGAATCCCTGATAGACTCGGAACCTGCCTTGGTTCTTTATTAAAAACAATGCTAACTCAATTTAAAATTTGTTCTTCTTATTTAATTAATTTTGTTGCAATTTTGTGCATGTTACGTTTCTGTAAAAAAATTGTTTTGACCATACGACAGCGCTCACATATTGTATAAATTTACTATCCCCTTAGTTAAATTTATTGTGTTGGATTATTCATATTAGCTATGTGTAAATGATTCCTGTAAATAAAGAATCTTCGGTCTGAATTCTCATTTTTGGAACTTAATTATAAGAACTAGGAAATTTGTAGCAACTGGCAGGACGCTCTCAGGGGGGACTTGGTATGGTAGTTTTAGGTGACGTACCCGTTGCAAAATGTTGTAAAACCATCAACCCTTAGGGCTTAGCGGTAGTATCTTTTGGCCTAATCGGTAGGTTATATCTGGGTCGATCTTGTTTCTACCGTTTCAACAGTTATAACATTATACATTTTATAGTTACATTATAAAGAAGAGCTGAAAAGTTACAACAACAGAACAAAATACAAAAAGTTATACTTAAATACTTTCGAGAATTATTTTCTATATTATTTTCCATTTCAGCCAGTAAATTCAAACATCATAGTCAGCTGACTGGGTCTAAGTTGTAGTATGGCAAACGAGTTACGAAAAATAACTTTCCCCCGTCTCATCTTTGAATTTATTTTTGTTCATTTTTCATAAATTCAAGCTATATTTAAATACTTTCGAGAATTATTTTTCATATCATTTTCCATTTCAGCCAGTAAATCCAAACATTATAGTCTCCATATTTTGTTTCTTGGAAAGCCTAACGATTTCTGCGGAAACGCAAAAATCTGTAATTCTTGTTTACAAGA
Organism: Chrysaora fuscescens; assembly: GCA_009936425.2. Lineage (NCBI taxonomy): Eukaryota > Metazoa > Cnidaria > Scyphozoa > Semaeostomeae > Pelagiidae > Chrysaora > Chrysaora fuscescens. Next base: position 14,391 of record JAACYV020003239.1, read on the forward strand.
CACTGATTTCCTACATTTTCTTAGAAAGCGAAAGCGAGGAGTTGTTTCGAGTCTGTATCATCATATGACAATGATATCATTGAATGGTCTGTAGTATGTATTTAAACCATTATGGTAGTATTTTAAATTGGAGCCCGCTAAGCGGGCTCTACCCCGATTAGCAAATTAGCCTTTCAAAGACAAGACTTGCAACCAGCTC